>CAIGQW010000298.1:3398204-3426353 GCA_903798125.1 Danio choprae | reverse complement strand
AGATGAAAACAGGCTCATCGATTGTAATAATTTTTTCCTGAAAATTAGAACCTAAATAATTTTTATTTTACATACTGTAAAAATATCAGTATTAATGCCGTTTCACATTATATAGCAATGCAGTTAAAACAGTATTCTCAAATTATTGCTTTTAAAATTAAGAATATATATATATTGTTTAATGCGCGAAACACTAATCAAGACTGTTTTGGAAAATAAACATTGACTAAAGTGAATTATAGTTTGGCGTCATGAATTATAAATGTAGCACATATTCTAGCTGCTGACACATTCATAGCATGAAATAAAAGAATAGAAGAGTTAGCCATTCTCTAAAGGAGAAGAGAAGGAGAAAAGAGATGGATGAGCTGGCCACTCTCTTACATCCCCAGGTTTTTTTTAGCATGTGTTCTGGAGGGCTGATATCCCCTCTGGGGTACTGTGTGGGTAGTGGGATGGCTCAGGCAGGGCAGGAGGGACAGGGCGGTAATGAGAGAGGTGCTTTAATGCACAGTGGGCTGACAGGTTCACATCAGATGGGTACATGCAGGACCGCTGGGTCAGAGGAGAGAAAAATGAGGAGAAAAAGAAGGAGACTTGTTGAGTCAGCACAATGTGTCCATGCACACATCCTGCTGCCGTCCTGAGGGATGCAGAAGTGCCCACAGTATTTTATCAACTTTGTGGTTTGAGTCCTGGGCCTCTGCTTCACCCAAACCTGGTCAAATACAATTAACTGAGGAAATATAGAGCCAGAAAAGCTGTGCTTTTTCTCTTTTTTTTTCACCTATCCACTCAAATATAGTTATTTAATTTTATTTAATTTTATTTTATTTTATTTTATTTTATTTTATTTTATTTTATTTTATTTTATTTTATTTTATTTTATTTTATTTTATTTTATTTTATTTTATTTTATTTTTGTGTGCATCACCCCAACCTGGTTACAAAAAAATAACAGAAGAGATATAGACTCAAAATACGTGCTTTTCCCCATTCCTTTTTCACTCATGCACTCAACTGCTGTTTTTTTGTTTGTTTTTTTATTTTATTTTATGTTATTATTTTAATACATTTATTATTATTATTATTATTATCATTATTATTATTATTTACTATTATTTTTTTATTATTTTATTTAGTTTTTGTGACTGGGGATCATCATATTTGAGATCTTTGGCATCATACAATATCAAAATCCCTCTTCTATCAAGGAATTGACCCTTCACAAATCCCAACCCCACCTTCTCTTTTTCTTTCAAGCTTTCGGTATCAGCCATGGCTCTTCCCTATCAATGTGTGCTCTCCCCAGGGAGATAGTGAATAATTTCTGAAAAAATGACATACTGATTTTAGACAGCAGCAGACAAAAAGGTCTGCAACATACAAGGGATACATTAAGGATCTGAGCGTAACTCAAAATGAAAACAAAATGAAGACTGAAGCTATAGCCTACAAGTTTACTTACAGTATGAGAAGTTCAGATCATTTGAATATAATTCAAATGTCACAAATTGATTCCCTAACACATAATTCACAAACACACTCAAACAAGTAATCTCAAACAAGACAAGTATGCTTCTATGAAATTATAACACAATTACCTGCCAATGGGGCAAGCAAATAATCTTGTTTTTGCTTTTAAATCATAGTATTTTGCTTGTTTTAAGGAAAAACTCACTTAATATTGACATATTATTTCCAAAAACAAGACGATATTCTTTACTTGTCTAGAAAATGCTTCTTGATTTAAGAAAATTTTTGATATTTGGACTTGAAACGAGACAAAAATTCTAAGAAATCCATTTTTTTCTAGTGTATGAGCACATTTTCACCATTTTCAATGTTTCGATGTTACTTTACTATACCTGGTTAGGCTGTACTGACAACAATTCTATGTTATGATTGGCCGGATCGCCTGTCAATCAAACTGCCTGCAAATAGTAAATTGTAGAAAACAAAGTACTGTAGTCATTTGTCATTGGGCTGTGAAATTGTTTGCTGGCTTTAAGTGTGTGTGTGAATCGTGTTAGCGGAATCTCTGTAGATTTGTTAATTTAATATTAAGATCTCACACGTTAATTCAACCCAATCCCCTTGTTAAAAAGCCAACAGCACATTCCATCATTTCTTCAGCCTCTTTTGTCCTGTTTTAAGTGTTTCAGGTGATTAATTCAATATTACAGCTTATGAAACGGTCGCATTTAGAGGCTCTTTCAGTCTGACGCTTAGCTCGATTGCTCTCCAAGGTGTTTCTCTTCATATCTTCTCGGAGTAGTGTTAATATTCGAGATGCAGGTGTGAGACGTTCACTTGTTGGGCTGAAGAGTACAAAAAATTGTCTTAAAGAGCACACACAGCCTGATTCACTGCGTCACCGCGTTGTTTGAAGAGTCACGCTTCACACTTCACAGACAAGCAGGATTAGCATTCGGCTTTCAGTGCATGCTCCGACCCGTCATGGCGGAGTGGAGCTCACTGTGCTTACGTATTGGATGTAGGTAAATGAAAATAGAGCCAAAATGGCTGAATTAGGGTGGTTGTAGTGGCTGCATGAGGGTGTGTAATATCAGTGATGTATATTTACTGATGAAATGGAGCTGGAATGACTGATTACAGGTACATGCCGGTCTTTCATAATGAAATACACTGAAAAAAACAGGCACATTGATTCTGTTAGATGATATAAGGACATGTTGATATATACTTGGTTACTGAATGATTAACTAGGTTGATAATATGTTATAATAATTGTCTGATATCAATAAAATATTGATCAATAATATTAGAGATGTATAAAAATTATATGAAAAAATATATATATGTCTGGTAAAAGCCCCCCAAAAATGTAATAATAATGTTATGTTATTAAATGATTTTTCAATTTAATAGAATGCAATGATAGCTGATTAATAAAACATAATACTTTAATAATTATAAATCATATAACTGAAGCATTGATCATTGATTAATAATATTAGGGATATAGTACACAATATAGTACACAAAATATAGTACACATAATCAATCTTGAAACGAATGATATACATTTTTTGTCATATATTATTTCCCTCTAATTATTCTGAAGTCATACACAGATCATAGGGCTAACCGGGGGTTATAACATCCATAGTCATTTCCCATTAGGGAGTGCATCTGTGTGTAAAGAGTCAATACAGACGAATACATCGGTACGCATATGCAAATGACACATTTCCATACATGCATCAGACAACCCAAGCAGAGATAGATACGCAGTTAGCATTCAAACGCTGCTCAAACCAGCATGTAATCTTGCTTTATGCACAGCCACACACACACACACACACACACACACACACACACACACACACACACCTTCACCCACAAACGCTTCCAACTAGCGCTTTTTCCATTCGCCATCTATAATTCTTTTCTATGATGTCGTATATTTCGCGTTTTCTCAAAGACTCGCATAAATACAGCTCATTCCAAATGCATAGCCATGCTTCACTCACGCCTAAGTATATTTCACCCAGATTGCTTCACAGAGAAATACACACACAAGTTCACAAGCATAGACTGCATCGCCCATTTTCAGTGTCTATAGGAATATACCATGTTAATGGTTCGTAGTTATTGGGTTGAGCAACATGCTGATACTGAAAGACAAATGAGCTCCAGACAGGACATGTCCACAACCAGAGCAGTTAAACAGTGGGGATGTGCTATGGGGATTGTGTATATTTGTTCACTGGAGAAGTAGAGCCTGAATGGCTGGTTAAAGGTATACTTTAGTCATGCTGTCCCTCACTCAAAAAGAGAGGCACAATGATGCTGTTAAATGGTAATGCCATTTCGATACTGTATATACTATTGGTGGATCTGAAGTCTCATACTTCCCTACTATTGTCCTAATTCTGCAATGCGGAAGTGCACTCGTTTTTGTGATTGTTTTACAACTTCTCATTAAGTTGCCTATGGGAGAAATGACTAAGAATAATAAACCTTCAAACTACTTGCTCTACAAACAAGTGTGTTTGAAGGAGCTATTTATATATATTTTTTATTAATTCTTTATTATAATTTAGTCTTTTTTTTTTCTTTTTTTTTTTGAGAGTTTGTGCCCTCTGCAGGTCAAAAGGCCAATAAATAGGAAGGTGGCGAGTTGGAGGTGTGGCTGCCTGGTAGTGCACAGCTTTATGACCTTGAGTTTGAGCTGTTTTGATTGTTTTCCAGTACAACTTATATTTGGTTTATTTATTGAAATAATGAGCTGTTTTATACGTCCCTATTGAAAAATAAAAATGTGTTTCTATTGAACGTATTTTATTTCATAGCTTTTCTACAACCAAACGTCAAAAAACATGTCAGTTAACACCAAATATGGCAGCCAAAGAATTTGAACCGCATGATAAATTGCCAGAGGAGTGTTCATGACTATAAATAAAAAAAAATAGAATAATATAATAGGAAAATATCCATTTGCACAATCAAGAGCTGTTTTTAACATCTAAAAATTGATGGAAATGAATGAATATCTCAAGCTCAAGCCAAATAATTACCAATGGCTGTGCCCACTCACTCGTACATGAAGAATAAGGTCAATATAATGTGTGAAATACTGTATGTGATGGAAGTAGTATGTCTAAATTGATATTGTTTAAAAAACAGAAGATAAGAAAGTACCCTACTGCTTCCATCATGTTTCTGAAGTGTGCATCTAATGGACACATTACTATCCCATAATGCCACTGGATAGACTTTATGAATGGGAGTGAATGTAATTGATGCGACAATGACAACATGGCAGATTTAGTACCTCCGAATTCCATTCATACTGCTCATTTTGATACTATATAGATCATACGTTTCTAACAGTCATGAAGTAAATTCAAATATAGTACTCAAATAGTATGTTATTTAAGATACAGCTTCTGTTACTGATTGATTGACCATTGACTGATATAACTGAAATATTGATGAATAATATCAGACATAATATCAAAAAGAATTTTAATGGATAATAACTATAGTTAAAAATTGCTGGGTTAACCTCAAATTTGGTAAAATACGCACAACCCCAGTAGTTGGGTTAAAGTTAAATTTAACACTTCGGTTGATTTAATTCATACAGTTGTTTCTCATCCAAAATGGTCACTACTGCACTACAGCAAAGGGGGACGGCATTCAAGAATTACATTAGGCCTATAAATGACATTGGGTTTGTAACTGAAGATCAAATAATGAAAAAAATATATATAATAATTTCTTCATAAATCATTAAAATGCACAAAAGCATACACGGGTCTCAGCCAACAAAAAAGTTCAGAGAGTATCAAATTAATTTACTAAAAGGCTATCATATAGCGTGTGATGTTCCGAGCACAGCGGCCCTTCGTCAAACATCAATGATAGTCTTTTTGTAAATAAATTTGATACTTTTGAAGCTACTTTGAAGATACTTTTTTGGGTTTCTACCTTTATATTTGCTTCATTGTAAATCATTATAAACTTGTTAACAAGCTTTATTATCATTATAAACGTGTTAACTACAGTGAGGATTCATTTTCGAAATAAAAAATAAACAATATTGAGTTGAAATAACCCAATTTTTAGAGTAGTAAATGGATATATATACACAAAGTTAAAGGGCTAGTTCAGCCAAAATTAATATCCTGTCATCTTACACTTGTTCCAAACCTGTCCGTGTTTCTTTGTTTTGCTCAACACAAAGGAAGATGTACTGAAGAATGCTGAAAAAATGTATCCATTGACTTCCATTGCATTTTTTTGTTCCTACTATGGCTGCTTTTTCTACCATTCTTCAGAATATCTTGTTTTGTGTTCAACTGAAGAAAGAATTCATAACAAGTTTGAGTGTGAAGAGTGAGGAAATGTTCATTTTTTAGTTTAACTTTCTCTTTAATAATCTGTAGTTACTGATTCGAGAAAAACGCTGAAACTAAAAGACAAATGAGCTCCAGACAGGACTTGTCCACAGCCAGAGCAGTCCAAAAAAATACAGGTTATGTCAGCCGTGTTTACCGAATGTCTCTGAAGGGCTTGAAAGAAAGAGCGTTCGGAGCGGTCTTAGATCACGCGGGTGGTGAGACGGTGTCCTTTCTCTGGTAATTCATAGTCCTGTGATAAAGTGCTTTGGCTGTTTGGCTGGGGAAGAGAGCCAGAGGCTAACAGCTACGAAAGGTCAGAGCTGTTTCGGCTGATAACAGCTTTACAGAGACGCTGGAGAGAGCGGCGAGCGAGGGAAACAAAAAAAGGGAGTCGTTGAAAGAGACATGGAGACTTAGCGATGTTATGCGCGTTTGCAAAATATGTGTCAAAGACGGGTTCAAAAATATCTCATCTTGGTTTTACATTCCAGCTGAATGCAAACAGTTTTTACTTGTCGGTTCTCTTGCAAACCTAAATTGTGTGAGTGGGTGTTTAAAGTATGTTTTTTAAACCCAATGAGCTGTTTAGATATCATTATATCTGCTGTAGATCCTCGTCAGTCACTTCGTATCTGGGTATAGCTTTACACAGTGAAATATTTATGCCTATTAAGATTTATGTATTCTGATGACATATCAGTGTGGCATGGTGGCTCAGTGGTTAGCACTGTCACCTCACAACAAGAAGGTCGCTGGTTCGAGTCTCGGCTGGGCCAGTTGACATTTCTGTGTGGAGTTTGCATGTTCTCCCAGTGTTGGCGTGGGTTTCCTCCGGGTGCTCCGGTTTCCCCCACAAGTCCAAAGGCATGCCCTATAGGTGAATTGGGTACGCTAAATTGTCCGTAGTGTATGTGTGTGAATGAGAGTGTGTGGATGTTTCCCAGTGATGGGTTGCAGCTGGAAGGGCATCCGCTGCGTAAAACATATGCTGGATAAGTTGGCGGTTCATTCCGCTGTGGCGACCCCAGATTAATAAAGGGACTAAGCCGAAATTAAAATGAATGAATGAATGAATATTGCAATTTGCCTTTAACTTAGCATGGCAGTAAGTTAAATGGCAGTAACAAATTGTTATTGAATTTAACAGTAGGTTTTATTGTTTTATAAGAGAAGCATATAAAGATTGATAATAAACAATATTTCGTTTTGAATGGAAAGTCAATAATTTACACATAACAACTAAAATGTACAGTATCAAATATTACAAAAAGTGTTTTGTGTTTGCGATGTTTCAGTGAATTTACAGTACTCATCACAACATAATACAGTTTGAATGATGGATATTTATAGAAATGTATTAAGAAAATTCACTAATAGGAACTACAAAAGAGTCATCTTGCCTTTAATTTAGCATAAAATGAAAGCAAAATGGTTGTTATTGAACCACTGAGCCATGTATGAATGACTGATACGGATATAAAAAAAATCACTTCGACTGGCTCAGTATGAGAATATACATGAAACGATTGTGTACCTTCTCTCATATTTTTGTCGTGAGCTCAGTATATTTTGGAACAGTGTTTATGTGTCATCTGTTCGACCTCACACAGTCAAATGAGGCCTGAGCATTTGGGATAAGCAAAGCCACACCTGCTGCCATATGCAAATCCAGCAAATATAACCAACTCCAGCAAACGCTACCAGTCTGGTCTTGCTCTCAGGGAAGCAAAGAAACCAAACCCTCATGCAAACTGTGAGGAGGAAAGACATATCGCATTACAGCTGTGTTTGGCTGAAAATCCAAAAGAAAACACTTGTATGGCGAGACTTTCCATGTTCTGCTTATATTCACTCTAAATCTCTGAATAGCACAATCTGAATATTCTTTCATTGAAAAGCCTCATTTACAATTATTCTTTAATCAAGCAGGAGAGGCTTTGAGAATGAATTGTCAGGGTTTTGATTGGTTGTTTAATCAGTCGCACAATGTAATAATTAACTCCCATCACATTAGAGTTAAACAGCTTACAACAAATCCTTCAACCATCAGCAGCACTCGGGGCAAAGTTCAAAACTGCCAAACGCACATTTATAGTTATGAAACATAGAGCTAGATACATGTAATGTGATGTGATGTTATCAATACACAGGCCCTTAGCCAGCCTATTGAAAGGGGTGGTTGATCTTTTTTTGCAGTCATTCGCCTCATTTTCTATTCAATTATACATTTTAGTGACATTTTAAGCACTAGTTTTTGCTGGATCAGCTTGTCGGATGGTGATCATAACCACACTTTTTGATGTACCAAAAATATTTCCTACAATTTTGTCAAAGTGCTTACCATGCTATTTTACTACGAAGTATTTATTTACAAGTTTGCATTTAAACTGTAAGTTAATCCAGTTTTAGAAATATTGTTAGGAGATAAAAAAAAAAAATTAATAAAGAAATATGAAAAATACTTATTTTAAAATACAAATTTATTATCAACCATCATTAAAAAAAATTAAAAATATGAATCTGGAAAACTTGTTTTAAAACAAAAAGTGTAGCCTATAGGCAAATAACAAACTGGCCAGCTCATTCAACTTTCCTCAGTCAGAATTTGGCCAATAATGAAAATTTTTATTTGTATTAAATTCTTCACCTAGTAATTTTCACAATTTATAATAGCATAGCAGTCAAAATGAGACAACTGAGCTAAATAAGATTCAAATTCTGGACTTTGTCAGTGGGGGGTGGGTCTTTCGAACACCTCCTGGCTACGGGCCTGCAGTACTGATATTGCATTCAGGTAAAAAAGGGAAATCCATATGATTTGGGTCGAAACATAACTGAGATTAAGTTTCTAAGATACCTGATCAGGTGGTGGGTTGTCTAATCTTAAATCAAGATACTGTTAACTATCTTGGATGTGTCCTTGACAATGATCCAAGTGGTAACAGTTGTGGTTCAGGTTAATCCCAAAACAAAACTTCTTGTTTTCCACATGTTCTTATTTCAATTGTCTTTACTGGCTACCAGCAGGAAGTAGATTTATTTATTTATTTAACCAGTAATGTCCGAGGAATGAAGATATGTTGTTTTCTCCTTCACTGTAATGAGGTCTATTCTGTCCTTTCATATAAATTACAGTGATGTGTGCATGCACTTGAACACATTGAAATAAGAATGGTACATAAGATTATTAATTATAAAGCAACCTCGTATTTAAATGCACAGGCTAACCCGAGGAACATTTTTATAAAATAAAGTCTTATTGATATGACATGATGTTCATAAGTCTTTGAAATATCATTATGAAAAAAGCTGCATGTGAATATTAAAGGTATTGCAAATGTGGTTAGTTTTAGTTTAAAATCTAATAGCTTCTTAATCTTAAACAGACCAGTATGTTGATGTTTTATGCAGTGTCGGTCTGTACTTTACATCAAGGACCACAATTAAAACAAGTTTAGTTTTTAAATCTTTATTGTGTTTATCCTTGAAGAATTAAGTTTTTCTGTCACACGAAAAGAAAATAAGTCAAAAGAAGTAGCATCTTGAAAGAGATGTGAATCTTTGTGTACTAGTTTGGTTTCATGAGTTGGTCTGATGGAGACGGATTTGACGTTGTCTATCTCACGCCCACGAGCAAGAGTGGCATGAAATTTCCATAGGCGTGACTAACATGGAGAAGCTTTGAATGAAGTGTCGACTTTCACAATTAAAGCAGATTCTCAGCATATGCTGCTGTCAGTCATATAGACCGGGCTTGACGTTAACACCCACCAAACTGCCAAATGTGGGTGGATTTCAGCAGTGCCGTGTAATACAGTCACTCCCACTTTTGTGGGTTAAATTTTACTTATATTATAAGGCTCCACATTCGTTCTTGTGCAGGACAAGTGGATATTTTGAAAGGAAAAGTGACCAAAAAATGAAACAAAACAAAAAGCAAGACAATGATTGTGATTCTCAGTTGAGGCTGTGTAAGAGAAACTCTAAATCAAGATAAAAGTATGTAAAACACGGAGCTTTATTTATGCAGTTGTAAGTTTGCAGTGTAAATACACTACTTTTGAACATCATTCAACTCATTGCTGTGTGAATTGTAAAAAAACAAGTAAATGCCACTTCAGCTCCACATGTTTCTTTTGCAGTGGAAATATACATTTTTTAGTGATTTTAATTTACTGTATATTATTACTACAATTTGAGAATTTGATTTGAAAGGTGAAATACATTTGAAAAATATATATATATTTCACCCAAATACCCCAAAAATCACTCACTATGTAACACTCAGTAAATCTGGGGTCACCACAGCGGAATGAACCGCCAACTTATCCAGCATATGTTTTACGCAGCGGATGCCCTTCCAGCTGCAACCCATCACTGGGAAACATCCATACACACTCATTCACACTCATACACTACGGACAATTTAGCTTACCCAATTCACCTATACTGCATGTCTTTGGACTTGTGGGGGAAACCGGAGCTAAAAAACATTTAATAAAATAAGATTTCAATCAAATCTGATCATTTGCTTCTGAGTTTGGAAACATTTTGATAGCTTCAGCCACAATATTCTTAACAATGCCCCACTTACCATTAGTTTGCTATAGGGAATGATACGCAAAAAAGAAACCCGCCCCCTGCTTAATATTCAGTTTCAGTGGGAAGTGCATCCACATACTGAAATAAAAGTCTCATCAATATCCGGTTCTCACAGACTATAAAGATAAACCCTGTATATATGTTTGCCCAGTATATAGGTAAAACAACAACAACATTGAAGTCAACTTTAGCATGCACTATTTGATTTTAACCATATGATTTAACCATAACATTGCAAAACCATTGAGCCTGAAATAGGTTCATGTCAATTGCTACAGCAATAGCAATGAACATTTCGGTTGAACTTGTGAATCCACGATCTTCTTCTTAGCCTCGACCCCCTTCTCCCTCGCTTCCCCATCCCCGCTCATAAAAGCAACGTAGCCGCAATCATCAACCAAATAAAGGAACCTCTGTATTTCCACCCTGGCAATTTCTCTCCTAAGTGCTCAGCTGTGAAATTTAAAATCCATGCATGGCTTCCCTTTTTCCCATCTTGAAGAACCAGATTATTTGCTCTGTGTCTTTGCACAGCTTCAGCCTCCTTTGACGTACACACGCACACACACATACTGTACTTTAAGTTATATGCACGTTTACCGTTTTGATTTCTCAACTCATTCGCACGCACACACACAGACATATTCTAGGCCTGCGCTCCCTTTGTCCGGGAAATGTGTAGGAAATGAACTGTGTGGTTATCAAACGAAATGGGATTTTTCACCCGGAGTGAGATTGTTTAGAGGCTCTCTGCTCTCCTTTCGCAGTCCATTCCAGTCAGCTTCTTAAATAACACGCTCTCCCTCCATTATCCAGCTCTAGATTGTCGACTCAGAAATCATCTCTATACTCAGCACTGCACTAGATATTAGAGACTTTGCACATGAAAGACATGATTCTCTCTCATTCAAAAACATAAAATAAAAAATTGTTCCTGTTCACCTTTTTATTCATGTAGCATGAATGAATACTAATTAACTGATTTTAGGTGAAAATACATTGTATTAGCACTTTTTATTCATATTTTAATTAATGTATATCATTTAAAGTGAACAAAATAATAACTTTGATCTTAACACATGCAGAAAATATAAATGTGATGTTTTATAATTGGCTTGTGACATTTGATTATTTAGATGTAAATGAATAGTAAGTAATAGTAATAAAAAAATTATATATATATATATATATATATATATATATATATATATATACATGCTTTAATAATAATAATAAAGTATTTTTATTTTATTTTTATTATTATTTCTGTGGAAAAGGATTATTGAGAATTTTAAAACGTGTTTATTTGCAAGCTTAAAATGACTTTTATGTTTACATGTATTAATTTAATTAACTATATTAAGATACATTAAGTTTTACATTTATTTCTAGTTGTAAGGGATTATATGTATATTTCTAAATATTAAATAATGTTTGTGGGAGTTGCAAAGGACCATGTGACATCAAAAATTGGAGTTGTGAGGCTGGAAATTGTATTGGGAATCACAGAAAGACGTCAGTTTTATTCCTAACAAAACAGTTATTCTAAATGTTTCACAATATTAATGTTTTTATTGAATTTTCATCAACTAAATAAAGCATTGGCGAAGAGAAAATACTTTAACTGGTGGTGAACTTTATATATAAAGCAGTGTTTTGAATGTACAGTATGAACACTGTGCTATGTCTAGCTGATCAAACACTATGTATATATCTTTGTCTTTTTTAGCCCTTTAAAGTGGGTTTAATGCATTTTTTATATGATTTTAATCATTTTGTTCTTTGTTGTTTTTATTTCTTGTACATCTTTTGTGATAATTTAATGATCCTTTTTTTTAATCCTGTTTTATGTCAAGCACTTTGAATTAGCATTGCATATAAAATGTGCTACATTTTTATGAACACACTTGCCTTGCTTTGCCTTTAGTTTCTCTGCACTCACGATTAATGTAACATAACTTATTTTATTCTGTAAACTACAGGTGACATTTCTTTACATTTTTTTGCTTGTTGTGTTTTTAGACATTTTTTTGTTGCATGAAATAAAAAGGTGCCATGATTTCTTACATGTTTATATATTTCCTTTTAGAAAACTCAATGCCAATATTTAACAAATTTAACAACAATAGTTAAGAAAGCATGAATATATGATAAAACCCTGCTGTTTAAATCACAGTTCAATCACAATTGTCAGTTTCTGAAGAAAAAGAAATGACTCTAAATGATTGTTCTGTTCTTTTTAAAGAGATATTATCAGACATGTATTGAATAAAATAAATATCAGAATCAGAAAGAGCTTTATTGGTACATTTACACATATGAGGAATTTGTATTTGTGACAGAAGTCTTCACAAAATGACAGTGACAGGACAAAAACACAGAATTCAAAAAAGGACAGTACAGTAAAGTACAGTACAGTAAATAGAGAATACAAATTTACTAATTGGCAAATGCATGTACAGGTATATTACTATATGCAATATTATATCATTCATTCATTCATTTTCATTTCGGCTTAGTCCCTTTATTAATCTGGGGTCGCCACAGCGGAATGAACCGCCAACTTATCCAGCATATGTTTTACGCAGCGGATGCCCTTCCAGCTGCAACCCATCTCTGGGAAACATCCATACACACCCATTCACACTCATGCACTACGGACAATTTAGCCTACCCAATTCACCTATACCGCATGTCTTTGGACTTGTGGGGGAAACCGGAGCACCCGGAGGAAACCCATGCCAACACAGGGAGAACATGCAAACTCCACACAGAAACGCCAACTGACCCAGCCGAGGCTCGAACCAGCGACCTTCTTGCTTCTTGCAATATTATATGTATAGCTATATTATGTGCAAATGGAAATGTTAGTGAATGAATATTAACATTTTACTCAAACCCATACCTAATAAATCCAGAGAAAGTGAGAACTTTCAATAGGTAATTTCTGTTCTTTCCAGTTATGAAGCCTACATTTATGCAAATATCCAAATGTCAACTAAGTGAAGTCCTGTCAGTGCAGATAATGCCCTCAAGAATTCATATCTAGCCTGTGATTTAGGCTCAGTGCTTTTAGAGTCTTTTGTTTGTCTTTGTTTGGTTTAAACCGGCCCTCATACTGCATGCAGATTGAGTTGGCCAACAGCCACTGGTTTCTCTGCGTGTGTGTGTGTGTGTGTGTGTGTGTGTGTGTGTGTGTGTGTGTGTGTGTGTGTGCGTGTGTGTGTGTGTGTGTGTGTGTGTGTGTGTGTGCGTGTGTGTGTGTGCGCTCATTTGTCTGAGTTATGAATGATGCTGGATACACAGTTGTACAGTATGCTTTGAGTTTAAGGCTTGGGATGTTTCAGTATTTTGATTTAATAAAAAAAAAAACAGTGATGCTGTGAAAGATTATTCTAATATAAATGATCTCTTTTGTATTTTCATGTCTGGTATGTTAATGCAGAATTAGCATCAAATTAGCCTTCAGAAATCCTTCATATGTGCTGACTTGCTGCTCAAGAAACTAGACGTAACTTAAAGACCCCGTGAAATAAAAAAAAAATTAGAGATGTTAGTTTCAGTCTGTTAGTTTTAAGAATATCTATGTGTGCTCGTAAATTTGCATTTAGAAAATATAAAACTTGCTGTTTGTCTTCAGCCTAAATGGATCAATGATTTTTTTCATGTCATTTTTTTCATGTTTCTCATCAAATCTTGACCAATCAAATGCTCTCTAGTATCTGACATGCCCCACCCCCTTCAAGACGCTTCTCATTTGCTTTTCATTTGATGCACGCTCACAGGCAGAGTGGTGCTGAAAAAAATTAAACACTATTGGCTGGGTTTTTTTAAAGGGGATGGGCTACACTATGTCCCACCCTCTGTTCATTTTTCAGTTGAGATTATGTCAAACATCAAATAAAAAATGCACATTTTTAAAGCATTTCACAGGAGCTTTAAGTATTTAGATACAAAATATTAATAGTTGTATTTTTTTTACAGTTCAAAATGCTTGTTTACATTCAAAACAGTTACATCCGGAAAGTGTTTATACATTATTATAAATTGTCATTGTAATTAATTGACATTGGGTTGCAGCTGGAAAGGCATCCGCTGCTTAAAACATATGCTGGCTAAGTTGGCGGTTCATTCCGCTGTGGCAACCCCAGATTAATAAAGGGACTAAGCCGAAAAGAAAATGAATGAATGAATAAATTAATTAATTTACATGCAAACACTGATGTCCGGAAAGAACAAGATTATTATATTATAATTACACTTGCAAACTACACTTTTTTTTTGTCTTGTTTCTAGTCCAAATATCTAAAAATATCTTAAATCAAAGAAAATAGTAAAGAAGTACTGGTTTGCTTGAGAAATAATATGTCACAATTAAGATTTTTTTTGCATTAAAGCAAGCTAAATGATCTGCCAGTGAGTTATGTAAAGTAATCTCATTTCAAACCTAAAACAAGATTATTTTGCTTACCTCACTGGCAGATTATTTAGCTTGTTTTCATCAAAAGAAATTCATTAAAAATTGCCCTGTTCAACAATGGACATGCTAAACTGCTATATACATTTTTCAATTTTCATATTATACTTAATTCTGAACTGGTTAATTTTGTCATTCAGCAGTCAAATACAAATAATGACCAGCTCACAGTTAATGACCTCTTACACATTTATACTTCTTATGTAAACACAAAAATAAATCAGAAAAGTCAGAAAAAACTGATCGAGACCTGACTGTTAGATTACATAAACATTTTCCGCTGACCCACCTCAGTGATTCGAGGATTGGTGCACTTGACGTTGGTGCTGGCGAGGTGTAGCCAGCGGCTGGTGTAGGGGTTGGTCATGGGACAGTGCTGGCGCAGGGTACATCGGCCCTCCATACTACACCACCCACACTGAAACTTCCTCTCGGCCTTCAAACACACACCGCAGCTGTCCCGCTGAGCGCCACATTTGTACAGGTGCACTGTGGGACACAGGAGGAAACTGCTGAAGGGACTCTACAGCTACAATAGGAGATTTTATGTGGTGTAAATTGTAACAAGTTTGTATGGTGGTTCCTGAAAGCTTAGGTTGATGTATCTGACAGAATTATTGATCAAAAACATCTCGAGGATTGATGAAATCATGAAGCTCAGCACGACCATGAGGGTTTAGCTTTTGCTGAGCATGAGAAAAGCTACTTTAGACTCTCATTTTTCTATAAGCATGAGATGAATAATAACGAGCATGATCAATCATCTCAAATGTCATTAAAAGGTGAAGCATGTGAGATTTTTATCTAAATAGATTCAGTTTAACCTAGTTTGACTGCTGTAGTATGCAGGGTTTATCTCCAGCAAAAGTATAAACACTAAGCCTTGCTGGAACTAGCACTATTTTGAATTGTCAATCCATCAATCACTTTCAAAATCAACCAATGGCAAGCATTTGGGGCATGGCTACTGTTGCAGACAGGCTCACCCAGAGGGTGTTTAGTAGATGTAGGAGCTTGGTGTATTACTATACGGGCAATCAAACATTTCTTACATTTTATTTCAGGGTTTCATAACTATCTAGACTGAAATTAGAGTAATAAACCGTTTAACAAAATATAGAAAACACATTTAAATAAAATCCAGAAATCATAAACCTGTGGTTTGATTCCACTTTCCCTTGAATGAATGAATGAATGAATGAATTAATTAATTAATTAATAAATAAATAAATGTTTGTTTGTTTGTTTGTTTGTTTGCTTGCTTGCTTATTTGTTTGTTTGTTTATTTATTTATTTTTAATGGCATATCATCAGCATTGGCTATATAATTATGGCAACACTTACTGAATATAAAATATTCAATATAAAATACAACAAGTATAACATATATAATATAACACACATAAAATATAACAACAAGACTGATAAAAAAATTCATATAAGTTGTTTTAGTTTGGTCAATAATAAATATTTAAAAATTCCTGTTTAAACATTTTCCTTAAAATATTTCTTGAATAACGCCCCATTCACACAGGGCATCAGCGCCAACGTTTCCCATTCACTTTGAATGGGTGACGTCATGTGCTGCCGAACTGAATTGGAGATCTGTCTGTGCCGCTTTAGCGGCGTTACTCGCTGTAGAAGTTGGGAATTTCTCAACTTTTCAATCGCCAACAGAAGCGTCAGCCAATCAGATCGCTAAGACAATAGCCAATTGCGGATTAATTTCATTGGCTGAAGATCACGTCAGCCCCAACTACAGACACACCCTCCGTCAAGCGTTGACGCTGAAGCCCCGTGTGAATCGTGCATAAGAACGTTCTATAATATCATTTAAAAATATACATTCTATTAAAATATGTTTTATAGTCAACATATTCTTTACATTTATTTATTCTATTTAATGTATTTCTCATTTATTCTATATTTACTTTATTCTCTACACAAGTCACAATCATTGCTCTCTTAAACATCACTTGCAAAAGACATAAAAAAATTCACAAGAGGGCTAATCATTTTGTCTTCAACTGTATTTGCATATTTTATCATCATAATGCAACCTAATAATGTATTGAATAATTATTGACCATATGAAAGTAATATATAGGCTTTTGATGCTTATGCATAAATCTGAAAGACCTAATTGAAGAGAAGACAACATTAAACCAAGATTATTTAGTTTTTCAGACAGTTTACAGAATACTTTAATGATGTTTCAACTTAAAAACACACTACTTTCATGCGTTCCTTCATGTGCATTACCTTTGATGTTCTCAGGATTGTCAATGATGAAGTTTCCATTCCAGACAACTGAGAAATCCACAGGCAGCTCACTAATTCTCATGCCTTCATACAGATACTGCAGAGAGACGGACAAAGAGTTTACAACATTTTGCAAGCACTGAAGCAATGTAAAGTTGATACTTTGTCATTGATATGTCTGTATGTCATATACTTTGATATGTCAATTATTGATTACAACATGCAGCAAAAGAAAGAAGGAATAAACTGCAGAGAGCACAAGAGAGTGAGGCAAATAACATGAGCGAGAGAGTGAAAGAGAGGGAAATAGCGGTGGTTTGACTGCATTAGCTCTCTTATTGAGTTACTCCGGCCTTGCATCATCAGTCTGAGGAATAAGGAAGACTTTCAACGCTTCAGTTTTCTACAGCTTGGACACTGAGCTCCAACCGCCTTCATCTTTGCTTACAGAGCGCGTGGATGTGCATTCATTTAAAAGAGAATGAAAGAAAATGAGACGAAAGAAGAGGTGGAAAGGTAAAACGCTGCTGTTCCACATTGAATTTCACAGTTCCATTTGTTATAACATCACATATAGTAGCAGGTAACCACTGCTAAACTAGATCTAAGTTTAGATGAAATTCTGAGAACATTTATGCAATCTCAAGTAGGATTATTATACTGTAGTTGGTAAGAATTTACAATAAGGTTCAGTTTGTAACTAAATTAGTTTTACATGAAAAAGTACTCCAAAGCATGTATTAATCTTAGTGTATGTGGAACTCTATAGTAACCAATAAAAATGTAGATTTTTGTTCTTTTTGGTAGGTAAAAATAAAGTAAGTGTTTAAGTGATTAATTGCAATTAATCACATCCAAAATAAAAGTTCATATTTACAAAATATATTTGTGCGTCTGTGTACATAAATATATGCCTGACTATATCTGACTAAATTTGTGTTCATATTTATATAATTATAAATATATAATATAATTCATATAGAAATAAAAAAAATATATAAAACTATTTCTTTTTTACAGTTTATTTTTGTATTTTATGTACAGTATGTGTGTGTGTGTGTGTTTATATTTTGTATATACACACTTTTATCTTGGATGTGAATAGTCATTTGACAGCACTAGTTGAAATATGTAAGGGATATTCAACAGATTTCTGTATGTTAATTGACTATAAATGCATGACGCGAAGGCAAAGAGTACTTTGGGTCTCCATGAAGTGCATTTAAAATCCTTTAATGCATGTCAAGCAGTTGATTATCTCACTTATTCTGTGGTCATTTGCCAAGTTATAGAGTTCAGTTAAAACTAGTTTTGCTATTTGCGCACAATATTTGACTGAATTATGTTTAGTTATGACATGTTAGATCTCCTAGTTCCTATTTTGAATCAATCACAGGCAGACAGAGGGAGATTGCGCACACACATGTAAATGACACAGGCATATATAATAGCTCATAGTAACATGTGTTAGCTACCTCTTCACAAAAATATTTAAGCGTATTTGAGAGCTGGTTCATCCCATCAGTTTTTTTTATTGTATAGCAGCAGAATCTGATTAGCAGAGTATAGCTTTGATAATTTGGAATATAACAATATATAATGTAATAGTGTGAATCTAGGTATTGTGAAATTAGGGAGACTTTCACAGGTGATAAAGCTAAGCTGCAGTCTTAGTCTCCCTCAATTGACCCGTTGTTGTGTATGACCAATTTGTGTGATATCAAGTTCAAGTTCATTTATTTATAGAGCACATTTAAAAACAGTCACAAGACTGACCAAAGTGCTGTACATAAGACAAAGTAAAATAAAAAATAAAAAGCTGAATAAAAAACATAGAAATAAGACAAGAGAAACGACTGAAAAAAAATGTAGCACTATTAAAGGACTATTAAAATAATATTAAAAAGCCAAGCTAAAAAGGCACATTTTAAGGAGTGATTTAAAAATAGATAGTGATGGAGCCATTCTAATCTCAAGGGGCAAGGTGTTACATAACCGAGGACCCGCCACAGAAAAAGCTCTGTCCCCTCTACATTTTAGTCTGGACTGAGGAACTAAAGAAGATTGTGATCACTTGATCTAAGAGATCTCACGGGAGTGTACAAATGCAACAACTCTGAAAAATAGGTTGGGGCTAGATTATGAAGGGATTTGTATACCAGTAAAAGCACTTTAAAATCAATTCTGAATTGGATGGGTAGCCAATGGAGGCCCCTTAGAAGAGGGGTAATGTGGTCATATTTTCTGCTATTACAGATAAATCTCTCAGAAGCATTCTGGACCAACTGAAGGCGGGAAATTTGAGATTTTGAAATGCCACAGTAAAGTGCATTGCAGTAGTCTAACTATGACCTAATAAAAGCATGGACAGCCATCTTTAGTGTGGTGGGATTTAATAAATGTCTGACTTTAGACAGCAAACGGAGGTGATAAAAACTGGAGCCAATAACCGAACTGATCTGTTTGTCTAGTTTCAATGACTCATCAAGCATGACACCTAGATTTCGCACACGGGGGATCTGAAGGCAGATAAGCAGCCCAGATCTAGGCATGTGGCCTGAACATTATCAGTAGGGGCGAAGACAATCACCTCTGTTATATCATCATTTAATGATTGTGCCTATCATTGATATTTCATTGATTTTCTTTTCAGCTTCTTTCACAACTTAACACATACCGAGCTATTCTGGCACTGCACACTGGAGCTGTTGAATCTGAGCGCCGTGACTCTGTGACTGACTCCTTGAATGTGTAACACACACTCGTATCCGCGCTGACCCGACTGAGGTTGTGGAAGGTTTCGGGCTTTTAGGGTAATGGGCTTCACCTCTCCTGCTGGGATCAGGATCTCCTCAGAGCGCACAAGTTGAGGACAGTCCTAAAAGAGTGAAGGGAGCGAGAGGTGATCGGGTAGTCAAGGCAAATAAGTAAAATCCCAACCCATCTGAGTGTGCCTAGTAGTGAGCATGACAGATGGATGAAAAGAGGTTTACAAAACATGTGTACACAGAAATGCATATACTTCAGCTACAGTCCCTACACCAGGCCTCAGGTGCTCTTTAAAAGCATAGTGATATGTTGCTCTCTAAAAGCTGTGTGGAGACGTCACGCAATAGTAGGTCAGCCAGTGAGAGGTGTCCCTAGTGCCTCTCCAATACCACACTTCCACACGCACACGCACACACACGCACACACGCACACACACACACACACACACACACACACACACACACACACACACACTCAAATATCATTGACGAATAAATATTTACCAAACTAAATGGGGACATAAGGAAGACTTGTAGGATACAAGAAAGAAGCCAGAAATACAGTTTATGCATTGAAAGCAAGGGAAATTACAATCATATCAATCATATCAAAAAACAAAACAAAGGCATTACGTTATTATCTGGCAGAACAGAAAAATGCCATTTAGCCTTATAATCTTAAAATCTGAGCAATGTCACCTGTTTTGTCATCACTTTGGACATTAAGCTAGAGAATCATGCAAATACTAGCTCTAAAGTGACGTTGGTGAATTAGCAACAGTTTCTGCTGTTCTGACGGTCAGCTGCAAATGTCAATGAAGGGCAGAAAAAAGTTGTTCCTTGTACAAAAGGATTTTTGAGACTCTCCGTGTTTGATTTTCTTTTTTATATACACGATTATGCCGTCAAACTGTTGTTTAAATGCAATATCACACTCGTAGTAGTGCGATATGGCTGTATATCATTAATGGTAAAGGCACTCAGTCTGTGGCCAGTGCAGATATACGGCCATAACGCACTGCTACTCGTGTGATATTGCACATATATCTTTTTTATAAACCCTAACATTGGATATAACCACATAACATTTATCTATATTTAGCAAACCGCTAGAAAAGCAGTTTTCTCCCTAAAGTATAAGGTTAAAAACAGAAAGATACACATCTACACAAACATACACATGCAAGTCCTCACAAACAAAAATGCAAATGCGCATACAGTACACACACATACACACCATGATTGATGGTGCACGATAAGGCCTTTTTGCCTGTGTGTGTTTATTTTGTGCATATGGTTGTGTGTGAATAAGTGGGAAGGTTGTGTGCGCTGAGAGAGAGAATATTCCGGATATCGACTGCTAATTGCTCGCTGTGAGAGGGTGAGCAAGTGTGTTTACCACCTGACAGGGTGTAATGTAGCACATTGATCAGCTGAACACCTGCAAATGTACACACACACACACACACTCTCTCTCTCTCTCTCTCTCTCTCTCTCTCTCTCTCCCTATCTCTCTCTCTCGCGAAGCAACCGCCGTCTTCACACACACTTTTCAGCAGCTATTATTGGAAGC
Organism: Danio choprae; assembly: GCA_903798125.1. Taxonomy (NCBI): domain Eukaryota; kingdom Metazoa; phylum Chordata; class Actinopteri; order Cypriniformes; family Danionidae; genus Danio; species Danio choprae. The sequence continues at coordinate 3,404,798 of CAIGQW010000298.1, read as the reverse complement.
TCTTCCCCAGAGGTTTGTGATCCTGTAGATTTGCTACTGAGAGCCTCTAACCTCATGCACATACTGTAGTGTGTTTTTGTTCTAGATACTGTACAACTATTGACCGCCCAGTAAGAATGCAAAAGTGTTTTAATCCGGCCTATCTTTGTTACAGACTTGCATTCAAACTGCACTGCAATGATTTTAGTCTACCAAGTGTGTGAATGGAGTGATAACAGAGCCTAGAGACAGAGAACAGATGTACCAACAAACTAAATACTGTACTGGTAGCTCAGTCGCCAAGCACCTCTGGAAAAATATTGTGAATTAATTTCAATTTTGATCTTTGTTATTTCATTCTTCCACATGTTTAAAACACCAAATAAAAATATTGTTTGGATAAATTAGTTGGTGTATTTTTCATCATAACTCGGGTTTTGTGTTATGTTGTGGGTTTCCTCTGGGTGTCCAAAGACATGTCTTATAGGTGAATTGAATCAATTAAATTGGCCATAGTGTGTGAGAGTGTATGGGTGTTTCCCATCTTGTAAGATTACACTGTGCTGCTTCAGAACATTGCTGGTTGCCTAAATGGAATGTAGCTGTTATCAAGCTACACTTCTACTTGCTAGAAAAAGTATCTAGCTATTGGAAAAGCTACACTGTATCATAAGTAGTTGAGCGAACGCCAAGCTACTGAAAAATGTAACTAAGCTAGTAGTTGAGCTACTTGTAACTTGTACTCCGTAACACTGAACATTGCATTATTGCTGAGAATACAACCATATTGATTATACAGCTGTATATGAAAAACTCACTTGCAGAAGCTTACTGTTCCCAATGCCTATAGAATTGATTCTGTATATCCCAACAATGATTTAGCTGTATATGAAAAGCTCACTGTTCATAATGCTAGAAACACTGGAAGAGAATCCTAAATGCTGATTTCTGGGATGGGAGGTTTTATTAATATATCTACTGTATAAGGTGAACTCCTGTCTTCACAAAATGTTAGACTGTATTTTCTTTTTAGATGATCTATGCATAATGCATATAAAAAGCCAGAAAAGCTGCTTTGTTTACAACACTAACCAAGCAAATGTAGCTATTTCTGCTGTTCTAAAAGCGCCTACAGGGAGAGAGTGAACTTGCATTTTTAATCAACCTGTCTACTGTTTTTTTTTTTGGACAGGAGTTTAGAATGTAGTGTAAGTTCATGAAGCTAAAGTCAAGTCATATGTCAACTTATAGAATGTACTTTAACAACAAAAAACTAGCGATGTTCCGATACCTTTTTCCCCTTCCGATACTGGTTCCGCTACCTGAGCTCAGGGTATCGCCGATACAGAGTACTTAATGGATACCTGAGTGCGTATCTGCAGAAACAGTTGTATATACTACTAGCCCTGTATAAATTGACACAATTAATTTATGGTGTGCTTCGGACTTAATCATTAATAAAACATGAACAAATACATACAGTATACAATATCGGTATCGGAACGGTTTATGGTTTCAAATACTCGCCGGTTACTGATGCCAGAATTTTTGCAGTATCGCTGTATTAGTATTTCTGATACTAGTATTGGTTTTGGAACAACCCTAAAAAAGCTGTATGAGAATCGTCAAATATGCATTAAAAAATCTGTAATCAAATCAGCCATGAAAAATCAAGATCTCCAAGGCACCAATGTTTGTGTTTGTACCTCTGAGGCGTTGACTCGTCCCTCCTGGAAGGAGCAGCTGGAGGGGTCATGTGTACAGAGGTTCCTGTACTTGCACCAGTGGCAGCGGAAGGAACTGGTCACACAGGAAAGACACCTAAACAGATGGAGAGAGGTAGAATAAAGCGTTATTCCCATTCACTGATGTTCCTGATTTATGATCCCAAGCCAGGTTTTGAGGGCACAGAGGAAGAAGTCAGCACAAAAGCGTAGCTCTGGGTTTTAGATTAGCAATGGGGAGCAGGCTGCGCCTTTGAGACCAGCACTGCTGTGTCCTTGACCTTTTGCAGCTTAATGCTGAATAAATTAAAAGAGTGCTGTGGAGATTTGGACAGCGCTGTGCTACTGAAAACCCACATACAGATGTAATGCGGCTCGGCAAAGGTTACACCTCAGAAGTACAATTATCACTCTGGTATTGAGCCATACTGACTTTATTAAGACATATAGTTATACCGTGACATAGGATTTGCATTAGGATTGTATTGACTTTCTAACTGAATATGGAAAAATCTGTCAGAAAATGAAACACTATCTAATTGTAAATGCAAAAGTTGTTATAGTAAGTTGTAATTGTGACTTTCAGTGTTCCAGAAAAAAAAGGGCTGAATGAGCATTGAGATGAGACTCAGAGCAGTACATGGGAACGCCTGTTTAAATTAAATGAAAGTCTAATGAAAATAACCCAGCTACTTTCACTTTGAGGACATTCATATACTTCTTACCCAAGTTATAGCATTACCATTACAATAGCATCATTAAATAAAATAGAAAATAAAACAAAGTATAGTGAGTTCATATAATGAATTTATATAATAATTGAATATGTTCATAGTTCAGCATTGACAAATGCATTATTAAAATTCAAAGGTGAGCTTATTAACATTAGTTAATGAATGTTGATATTTACTTTACCTGATGTTAACAAAGATAAATATTGTATTGAATGTATTGTTCATAATTTGCTCATGTTAGATAAAACATTAACATTTACTAACGGTAAATATTTGTATTAATTAAATGACTACTAACATTCAATAAAAACTATTGAGAACATCTTCAATAGTTGCTATTGTATATAAAACAATGGGGTGTATAATTAAATATACACTTCAAATTTGAACATGATATGAATAGGCCTTGCAACCGACAATCAACTGACAATAATTTCATGATTATTTCAGAAGTGTTTGAAGGCACAGTTGTTATTTTGGTTGTTATTCAGCAATATGCAATTGGTTAAAGTGAACACGGTCCCCCAGGCGCAACCTGAGGTTAAGTGTTTCATTTAAAGCCAAAATTAAGATAAACCAGGGTTGTGATCCCAGTATCTCTTCACTTCCTGCACACCATCTCTATTTAGCTCTATAATCAGCATTACAGAATGCAGAAGGCAAACCATGGGAGAATACAGTCATACATTATAGGAGCATATGTATATGCATGTATCTGTGTGCAGTGCACTCCATTCATCATTTATATGCAGATGAGCACAGCTTACAATAAAGCAATTAGATTGGTTCCTGTACTTCTAAAGCATGACTTATTCTATTTCTAGAGAAATGTTACATACATGTTTGATGTTGGGGAGTCTGGGAGATGATTCTAGAGCTATAAACCTCTACAGCACACTGGCATCCAAGAGTTGTGTTATATGCGTGCCTGTTAAATTATGCAAAAGACTTTCTGCTGAAATATTCATCAGAGCGGCCTCTCCATTGGGCTGTTGGGCTCAAACTGGCCAACCCTACTGGACAGTAACATTTGTATAGAAATCACCAGTTATAGGATTATTCACATGAACATAAACTATTTATAATAGAGAGGGTTTTGGCAGTGACGACATTGAAGAACCAATTTTGGTTCCCCAAAAGAACCTTTTAATGAAGATTCTTTAATAAATTATTAATGAGTAGTACAAGGTTTAAACCACTATAGGTCATTTTTATAGAATGGAAAGATTCTTTGAATGTTAAAGGGTCTTCATCAATGGCCAAAAACTTTCTGCAAAAAGGTCATACAAGGTGCATTTATGTTTTTTTTTATTGAATTCACATATTTGTAATGTCAAAATTGATTAAACGTATTCGTAACAACTTATTTACATTATATTTCTGTCTATATATTTACATTATGATCTCCATAAATGTTGTTACATGAAATGCAAAACCTAAAGCTCAATATCTCAAAACCATTCAGAATGCACATATAACTTTAGAATTCCAAAGTGGTGTAAATGTAGTGTAGTGTAATGGGGTGTAAATGTAAATTACACTGCTGTCAATTTAATTCTCAAATTTAACACATTTTCCATGCTGCATACATTCACTGATACAACCGAATGTGTTTAACTTTGTGTTTTTAAACCTTTTTGTGTATTTGACAATTTAAGTACAATGAGATGCAAAAGTAAACATAGTTCAATGCTCAAACAACATACAGCCAGACAGTATATCAGTTTAAACAGACAATACTTTAAAATGAATGCAGTTGATAAACTTGAATGATAATGAAGAACTGCAATGTCATGTCAGCGCGATAGCCAGTGCGCACAGGCTCCATCCTTTTATGGAAAGGGGGCGGAGAGCAGCAGCTCATTTGCATTTAAAGAAACACATACAGAAACACCATCTTCCACTCCAAAATAGGCATTTCCAACATGGTATGAATGGATCTGACACTCCATTAAGGTTCTTTTAGTTAATGTTACTTAATGTATTTACTAACATAAACAGAAAATGAACAATACTTGTACAGCATTTATTAACCATAGTTCAACATTTGCTAATCCATTACTAAAATCCAAAGTTGTGCTTGTTAACATAAGCTAATAATAATAACAAGAAGCAGCAATGGTTGACTTTAGTTTCATTATAATATTAAGAGAGATGACTAAACACTATAATAAGTGTTTCGTTCATTGTTTGTTCATGTTAGTAAATACATCAACTAACGTTAACTAATGGATCCTTTTTGTAAACTATGACTAATAAATGTTCTGAGCTAAAACTTCAGGCACATTCTGAAAACCCCTGAGACTTCTGTTACATTATAACTAGTAAAAAGACACATAGTAGGTCTCAGATAAAAAAAAAAAAACAAAAAACATTACAGCATTTCAATTGAAATGGAGAGTGTAAGGAAATTTGGAAAGCAAAAGGCTATTCTGCCGCCAACTACCCATAATTAAAGTGGCATTGGCACAAAAGGCCAACGCAGCTCCATGTGAGGTCTGCATGTACAGAAGGATTAAATACAAGGAGTTTGATTAGCTCCAGATCTGTCAGATGCTTCTGCGACATAGAAGAGTAAGAAAACGAAGAGAATGGGAAAAATGGGAGGGGGTGAGTCTTTCAGCGCCAGCCAATCAGCACCTTCGGAAGCTGCCTCTTCCTGAGCCTTTTAGGAAGCTTCCAGCAACTGTGATCTCCAGCCTCGCGCAGCATCTGTTCTCCGCAGAAGGCATGCTTACGAGATGTGGTTACGAGCGAACATTAGAGGCTACGAATATATGCTAAAACACACATAAACACACACGAGGGGAGTTGGGGAGCGTGCGCGGTGTGTACAAAGACACAAAGCACGATCAGACACAAGCGCCCTCCTGGAGAGTGGAGATGCGGTCCAACTCTCTGCTCTCTGATCAGCCATCACAGCAGATGAAGTGGAATTGAACTGTGACAGACAGCGATGCCCCCATCCCGAGCGCCAAAGCCCACAGAACACTTAGATTCAGCAATTCAGACATCTCAGCCCCGACACTTGAGAAATGTCAAGCAATCAGTCGGCATTTGCCATAATGGATGCTTTTTATAGCCTAGAGGCTCTCGCAAGACACGGAAAAGAAAGCAAAAAAGTGAATCAGGGAGTTCAGACTCGCTGCGAGAAACTGGTGTGGCGCCAAAAGCAGTCTTGATGAACTCTTTGAATGTTTAAAAAAAACGCCTGTGGGCCCGCAACATTCATTTTGTGTGTGTGTGTGTGTGTGTGTGTGTGTGTGTGTGTGTTGCATAACACTTTTGAATCATTTGCAGTGTGTGGAGGGAGCTGGCTGAGCTGTGACAACACTGATACTCCACAACACAGAGAATATCAGCAGCAGGGCCCGTGAATGTGGGACGAATGCATCATCAAGACAAACATCCCTGCAATGTGTCCCCGGATAGATGGCACGACACATCGTATATCTTGTGATGTAACACAAGTTACATCCAGATTGAGTGGTAATGCTGAATGACATTCGCTAAATCACTGTACAATTCAAATCAAGACAAATGCAATCAATCACAATTTAGCTGTATATTATTATTATTAAAATATTAATGAATTAACGTTAACGACAAACAGTTAATTATGCGGTTTTAGCAAACCTGAATCAGTCAATATTTCTTTTCTCTATCTCTGTGTTTTCTTCAAATTCCTTCATTTTAGTATTTTAATTTGCAGTTAAGGCAACACGGTGGCTCAGTGGTTAGCAATGTCGCCTAACAGCAAGGAGGTCACTGGTTCGAGTGCCGGCTGGGCCAGTTGGCATTTCTGTGTGGAGTTTGCATGTTCTCCTCGTGTTCACATGGGTTTTGGGTGCTCCGGTTCCCTCCACAGTCCAAAGACATGCGCTATAGGTGAAGTGAATAAACTAAATTGGCCGTAGAGTATGTGTGTGAATGAGTGTGTATGGATGTTTCCCCATACTGAGTTGCAGCTGGAGGGGCATCTGCTGTGTAAAACATATGCTGGATAAGTTGGCGGTTCATTCTGACGTGGCGACCCCTGATATATAAAGGGACTAAGTCAAAGAAAAATGAATGAATGAATAAATGAATGAATGAGTGAATGAATGAGTGAATGAATGAATGAATGAATGAATGAATGAATGAATGAATGAATGAAT
>CAIGQW010000298.1:3349721-3371481 GCA_903798125.1 Danio choprae | reverse complement strand
TGGATGTTTCCCAGAGATGGGTTGCAGCTGGAAGGGCATCTGCTGCGTAAAACATAAGTTGGCGGTTCATTCCGATGTGGCGACCCCAGATTAATAAAGGGACTAAGCCGAAATGGAAATGAATGAATGAATATATATATATATATATTGTAATTTAGAGCTTTTTTTCCAAAAAAAATTATAGCTGTTCAGAGTAACAAATGTTTTTGTTCTGATTGAATTATTCCACCAATAAATAATTTCTTAACTGACCTAAAATGTTAAAATTGTGTTGTCTATGAATGAATATACAGTAATGGTGTCATATTATTATTTATTTGGTCTATATTTATTTATTTATTATATGTATTTTATTTATTATATTTCATTTCTAAAAAAAAAGAAGGATAAAGTAAAGTATTTTTTATGTAATAAATAAAATATGTAGTAATTTTGTGTAAATATGTTAATGATTTTTTTAAATTGTGCATATACTGTTTAGGATACATTAAATGCTAACGTAAGAAACTAGCGTTAATTTGCAAGCCATTTTTTTAAAAACAAAATGACCTTTCCATGACCAAATGCTAATGAATAAAATACAGTTTAAGATTTGTCAAAAATCCCACTTTCCAGATGATGTAATGTAAAAAAATGTATTAAAAAATGGCACAACCCTCCTGTGAAGTTTGCATGCCCACCATTGGACTGTAATATTAGTGTGCACATGAAATAACCTAGCGTGAAAGCTATGTTTCAGAAAGTTCATTTCCCAAAAGTGCCTATAATTGTAGAATCCTCATTACACGGTGTAGAACCTGCAGGAACATCTGGTTTTGCTGCAGCAGAAGTGTCTCCGCATCGCTGCTCCCGTAGGGCGGCCTTGTCAATTCGGTTAATGGAATGTGTGTGCTAAAGCAATCAAGGAACCAAAGCAAAAATTACATTGAGATCAAGAGGAAATCAATGCAGAGAGAGGAAGAGTCGCATACTGATCACTCAGCAGGACTAGAGATGACTTCCAATGCTTTGCCTCCTCAATCCAGGGATGGACCTAAAGCAATGGGGGTGATACCCATACATTTGGGTGATTCATTCAAGCTAAGATTAAAAATATAGCTTACCCAGCGGTTTTCCTACACCCCATGATGCTTTGCGTGAGTTATGAGAGTAACTTCTATTAAACAGTAAACAATGAGGTGCTATTATTTTCCTCACAGTTCATCCAATATTAAAAGGCAGCTTATTAGAATGAACAGATTACAATTAGCAGACCATATATTAATGTATATATATATTAAAAATGATTAGATCTCCTGTGAAGTTTAAATTATTTAAATAATATTTCACAATTGTTGCTTAACGGAGAAAATATTTTTTTCCAACACATTTTTAAACATACTGTAATAGTTTTAATAACTAATTTTTTTTGGTGACACGGTGGCTCAGTAGTTAGAATTGTCACCTAACAGCAAGAAGGTCGCTGGTTCGAGCCCCAGCTGAGTCAATGGGTGTGTGTGAATGAGTGTGTATGGATGTTTCCCAGTACTGGGTTGCAGCTGGAAGGGCATCCACTGTGTAAAACATATGCTGGATAAGGTGGTTGTTCATTCCGCTTTCGACCCCTGATGAATAAAGGGACTAAGCTGAAGGAAAATGAATGAATTAATGAATTAATTAACAATTTATTTATTTAAAAAAAATGTTTTTGCCAAGATGACAGTGTATAACATTTTTCTGCTTATTTTACAAGATACTAGCATTCAGCTTAAAGTGCAATTTAACCCATTTGAGGTCGCCAGATCACCACGTGTGATTAGTATTTTTTTTTTTATTAATGCCAAAGACACTAAGAATACTATTACAATCACCAGCGATCCAGCCTTTGCAGATCGCTGGGAAACTCACATATCGCATAGAACTACAAATCCGCCGGTATATGGACTACAAGATCCAGTCATGCAACACACACACACACGCCTGCTCAAAGTCTGCATTGATTGCACACACTTACAGCTAAAGCTGCTCGTGGACTGATTACAGGACTATTTAAACAGCACACACACACATACATCATTGCTGAGTCTTGTAAGCTGTATAGTGAACTTTACGACACGGTTTCCTTGCTTTGTCTTGCCGCATTTTTGACCCTCGCCTTGTTTGTTTGTTTATTTCTGTCTGCTGCCTCCCTTCAGACCACTTGCCTGCTTATGACCACGACTCTGGATTTGTCTGTATACATCTGTTTGTTCCTGTGTTGACTTGCCTGACCAATCTCAATAAACCTGCGTTTGGATCCGCACCTCCTTTGTATAGCGTCACTTTACGTTACAAATACTCTGTTGATTTTAGTCACACAAATAAGTGTTATATGCCATTCGAATCTGTTAGGTGTCTACTTTTTTGTGTGCACACTCACAATAACAACAAAAATGTGTTTTTGCGAAATAAGGAAAATAAACAGTGTATGCGTTCTTGCTTTTGTCTTTCCGCGAACTGTTTTTAGAAACGCGTCACTAAAATGAGCTGAAACTCCGCTAAAACAAGACCCACAGACATGAGACATGCTGTATATCTATAGAAAGCTTCTTTTAAATGCAGTAAGTGCATGTTTAAAACAAATATTGTTTGATAAAGTAATCAGTATGAAACCAGCACCGTCTAGTTTCTCAGTCTGAGCTCATTATTTTTAATGCGACCACACCCACAGGACTTCAGTTAGGCAAGATAAATAGGCAAGTTACTGGGCAAAAGTGGTTTGTTCTGTAGACAATCAAAAAAAAATGTTTAGAAAAAAAGGGGGCCAATAATATTGACCTTAAAATATTGTTGTTGTTTTTTTAACTGCTTTTTTTTTGGAATAAACCTAAAAGAAATAAGACTTGCCCAAAAGACAAAAATATTAGAGGAAATGTTGTGAAAATCTCCTTGGTCTGTTAAACATAATTTGTGAAATATTTAAAAAGAACAAAAAATTCATAGAAGGACTAATAATAACTATATATTTCAAGATGAATAAAAATAAAGCACAAATCCAAACACACCTCTTCACGTATTGTATGGATTATTTATAGTTCAGTATTATCATTTTATTTTTCCAGTTATTTTGAATGGAAATTCCCCAAACCGAAAGTGCAATCCATAATTTAAAAAAAAAAAAAAAAAAGGTTGAATTGCTTGTGTGTTTTTTGTTTTTTTCAGGATTGTGTGTGAAATGGATGCAGCTCCAGTGGACAGTAAAGCCGGACCGGTCCATTTGTGTGTAGGGGAGTGTAAACCGGAGCTCCAGACTCGCTCTTCTCAGCTCTATTCCTTTGTGGTAAGACCTTGAGTTCTGCTACTTCTGAATAATGCAGTGAGGCAGTGCTAAACCTGGCCATTGTTTTGGGTTTATTAAATTGGGCTTTAGTTGGTCCATTGAAGAGAAGTTGTGGGTCACTGTGATCTTATGCCTTTGGACAGGTGGCCCTTGCTGAGGTTACTTTGTTCTCTGAAGCGCTTTAACAGCGAAAATGTCAAATCAGAGGAAGTGACTCAGAGCTCAACATAGTGAACCTCAACTGTTCACAGCTACTTTTTAGGAACAAAGACTTTCTTCTGCAGCGACTTTCTTCTAGTATCTCCCCTATCTCTCATTAGTCATCCATTTAAATGCACAAAAGAGGTTTTATAAGTGTCTACATTAATGTTTCCAATTATGCTTTTAGGATCATCTGTGTATATATATATATATATATACTGTATATGCAAAAGTATTATCCCTCTTATGAAATATATCCCAAGTGATGTTTAACAGAGCAAATAAATTTTCACAGTATTTTTTATTATATATTTTGTCTTCTGCATGAACTCCTTTACTTTGGCTGGAAAAAAATATATAGTATATAGGGGGGCACGGTGGCGCAGTGGTTAGCACTGTCACCTCACAGCAGAAAGGTCGCTGGTTCGAGTCCTGGCTGGGCCAGTTGGCATTTCTGTGGAGAGTTTGCATGTTCTCCCCATGTTGTCTTGGGTTTCCTCCGGGTGCTCTGGTTACCCCCACAGTCCAAAGACATGCGCTATTAGTGAAACGGATCATATAAATTTGCCGTCGTGTATGAGTGTGTGTGAATGTGAGAGTGTGTGGGTGTTTCCCAATACTAGGTTGCGGTTGAAAGGGCATCTGCTATGTAAAGCATATGCTGGAATAGTTGGCGGTTCATTCCGCTGTGGTGACCTCTTATAAATAAGGGACTTAACCGAAGGAAAATGAAAGAATGAATGAATATATTTTTATTCATTCATTCATTCATTTTCATTTCGGCTTAGTCCCTTTATTAATCTGGGGTCACCACAGCGGAATGAACCGCCAACTTATCCAGCATATGTTTTATGCAGCGGATGCCCTTCCAGCTGCAACCCATCTCTGGGAAACATCCATACACACCCATTCACACTCATACACACTACGGACAATTTAGTCTACCCAATTCACCTGTAGCGCATGTCTTTGGACTTATGGGGGAAACCGGAGCACCCGGAGGAAACCCACCCCAACACAGGGAGAACATGCAAACTCCACACAGAAACGTCAACTGACCCAGCCCAGGCTCGAACCAGCGACCTTCTTGCTGTGAGGCAAACGTGCTACCCACTGTGAGGCTATATTTTTATTTAAAACAAATAATGATTTTAGAGGTCAATATTATTAGCTTCCTTAAGAGGTCATTGTTTTTAATTATTATTGGCTAGAGAAAAAAAAAAACACTGTTGTCCAATGACTTGCCTAATTAACCTAGCCTTTAAATTGCACTTTAAGCTGAATACTATTATCTTGCAGTAACTAGTAATAACTAGACAAATATTATATACTATCATCATGCAAGAGAAATTAGTTATTAGAAATTAGTTATTAAACTATTTATTTTATGCTGTATGCAATAATTGGAAAACTTGAAATAAAATATATTTTGTGTTTAATTAGCAAATCTCATTCTGAATGTTATACATTTTTAATAATAATAAAAAATAATGTTAATATTATTATATGCTCTGTAATTGTGTTCATGAAACTATTGAACTCAGCATATGTTTTATTTTTAGGCTCCTAAACTGTAAACAGGCACCCCAATCAATCTTTTGCATCCCATAGTTTAAGGTTGTCCTTAAAGAATATTTGGCAGCAAAACGAGTACATTTACATATTATATTTATGTATTTAAATATAGCAGTTTGTATCTGCCCAAAGAGTTCTTTAGGAAATCACCCCATTAATGTGTTGAAACTGTCTCTCCATGCAAATGCAGAGTCATTAAAAGCCATAAGGTCAATAAAATAACCTTTTTTATGGCTGGCGTGACATTTTTATCAGCTAATTGTGCTATTTAGTGTTTTTAAAGTACTATTTTTGTCTGTCTTCTTAAACGATGCTGCAGATTAGCGGTTAATAGCATTATTTACACACGTATTCACCAAGACATTAAAAGAAAAGCGTGTTTATTGAACTAATGCACTCGTCAGGCACAAAAGACTCGAGATGCGCCGTAAAAACTTACTAATTTACAGATTGCCGCTGTGTGTATGTGTGTGTGCATCATTATTATTGGTAAAACGGCAGTCCTGCTTTCTGTGTTAAGAAGCGCAGCTCTCGTCAGGATAATAGAACTTGTTTTTTGGTTATTAAAATATTGAGTGATTGTAAAGACGAAACACCACAGGGAGTGCATATTAAACACAGAGACAATAAAAGCCATTAAGCGAATCAAAGGATGGAGGATGGCTGCCATGTTGTCACACCTGTGGGGACTGTTGCGCACCTGTCCCAAACAGCCAACTGCCGGCCTGGGGTTAATAGATAATCAACAGCAGCATTCACACACACACTAAAAGCAAACAATCTTCCATACCACCACAATTAACAGTTTTTGATAATTAGGGGAACTGTTTATACAGTGGCGGAAATAAATATTGAACACGTTGCCATTTGTCTCAGAAAACTTATTTCTAAAGGTGCTGTTGAATTGAAATTTTTACTGGATGTTGGTAACAACCAAAGTAATCCATAAATGCAAAGAAACCAAAACGAATTAGATTACAAAGGAAGTTATGTGTGATAAAATGAATGACACAGGGAAAAAGTATAGAACACATGAAGAAAGGGAGGTGTAGAAAGGCAGTGAAAGGCCAGACAGCAGCTGGAATCTCTCACTAGTTAGAAAGCAGCTGTCTGCCCTTCGTCATTGTAAATTAATATTAGCTGCTTCAGTTCCAACATCTACATTAGCAGGAGGATGAAGATGAGACCAGGGTGGACATTTCAAAAACAGCCAAGGAAACTCTCAAATGGTTTCAGAGAAAGAAAATCAAGCTGTAGAATGGCCCAACCAATCACCTGACTTAAATCCAGCAGAAAATACAAAATAAAGATCAGATTTTGACAGATGAGACCCACAGAACCATCAAGATTTTTACACTATGTTGAAGTCTGTGAAAAACTCACACCTGAGCAATGCATGTAGCTTCATTCTCCATATGAGAATGAATGAGAATACGTTTCAGTAGTTCAGTACTTTCTCCTTGTGTCATTCCATTGCTATTACACATAACTCATTTTTCTGATTTTTTGTTTGTTTTGTTTTATTTTTATGTTTGTATATGTTTGTATCTGGTTCAATTCCATGTCAACAGCTCTTTTAGAAATATTATTCCCAGGAAAAAACATGGGGTGTTCAATACTTATTTTCCCCGCTCTATTACAGTCACTTCCTCTATGCATTTGTACACATGCCTTTCTGCAGTATAAAAGCAGCATGTTATCTCAGAAAACATTGTCGGACAACATGGAGTCCCTGAGCAGCCCACCAGTTGTAGAACAATGAGAGGCGAGACCCAAATTGGTGTTAATTCGTTTTTTAGTCCATGCACGTGTGAAGTCGACCGCCAGCCGTTTCATGTGCTTTCTTAAGACACAGAGCTGTCTCTTTCAGTTTTCTCCATCTGCCGCTTGCAGTCCCTGTGTACACTAAACCGAGGAGGACTGGGGAACTAGAGAGTTTATGTACGATGTTTTTTTTAAAAGGCTTTTATTTCTCCTCAGACGTGCCTTTCATGAGCTCACATCACTCTGACAAGGCTGGAAATGGCATTTTCTTTGTAGCGTGTGCTCTTTATTTGCGAGCGGAGCAGAAGGCGTATGAGACTCATGAAGGACAGTTGTTATTTACAGACGTTTGCTGTCTTTTGTGGAAAAGCCACCCACGTGTAGACCGATTCGGATTCAAAACATGCTCGTCTTCGGCTGGAAGCTGCAGCACTGTGTCATTTCTGTGTCACTAGCTGCAAATTTCATGCATCATGTGTTTTATATTAAAGATATGTAAAGATGATTTAAATTGATTCAAATGACAGTACTACATATATTTAAATGTAGTTTTTTAGTCAAAGTATAAATATTTAGCTATTAACAGGGATTTAGGGATGCACTGAAATGACAATTATGTGCCAAAATGTGACATTTTAGATGCACTTGGCCAAAAACAGATACCATGCTTTGTAATAATTACTTTGTTTTACTATATACTATTATTTTGTAAGACTTTTTTACATTTAACTCAGTAACTTAGATTATAATGATTTCAAAAAACACAAGCCAATAAACTAACCACATCTTATTGACAGTGGATGAGTTGTCAGATTACCGCCATTTCCATGACAGCACAGTAGCTATTGCAAGCAGCAGGAACAAGTATACTACATAGAAATGTCCTGTCGGCATGTTATTTGAGTGGACTTTGATCTGGTGAGCATGTGCAGTTCATTCATAGACAGAGCAAAATAATAACCTATTTTTGTACTTTGACCTCATAATTTTGATTATGCTGCTTTTTTTTTTTCTTTGGTCAGTGCAAACAAGCCTTTTGCATAGTGGATTGAAATTAATGGGTTTAATAGCACACTGATTTCCATGTCTGATGTGCATTGGAGGCGCTACAGCTGGAGGGAGAGTGAAACCAGCACGCTGAACACTGCTGGACAGTGCAGCTTAACATAACCCTTTCTCAGTCGTTTTTCTCTTCCAGGTGAAAATCGAAAATGCTAAAAATTTGTTCTATCCCTAATACTGATCTTAATAATGTTTCGTGTGCATCAAATCAGCATGTTAGAATGATTTCTTAAGGGTCATGTGACACTGAAGACAGAAGTAACTTTTTAGGGTGTTGCTGAAAATTCATAACTGATGGACTGCAGCTTTAAGTCAAACCTACTTTGTCTCCATCTTCTCTTTCTGTCTTCGCAGATGCCATCGGTCACAGGTTTGTCTCCCAGTCGTGGTCCGGAATCTGGAGGAACGAAAGTGACCATAATGGGAGAAAACCTGGGAGCAGGCAGCAGTGTCACTGTGGTTTTTGGGAACCAGACCTGCGAGTTTTATGAGTAAGAATCACACTTTGTTTTTCTATGGTATAAAATGAAAGCTTCTAAAATAATACCAATAATAATAATATAGTTTATAATCAGTCATTGCCAACTTGCTAATACCAAGTTTGAGATGATTTCAGCTTTGGTGGGTTATCCTGACCCATAGTGTGCCCAGAAAATATAACTGTTTACACAAGGCAGGATGGAGCCATCTTTTCATGTTATTTACACCTAATTCTGACCCTACCACCATAATGCTGCATAAATGAAACCTCATTGATTTGCTGCTATGTGATTGGCTAATTATGGCTCATTTCCACTGAGTGATACGGTTCAGTACAGTACAGTACACAATTACTTCCATTTCCACTGTCAGAAACCGTACTGCTTACACCTACAGTACCAAGTAAGGGTATTATTGGCAATAAAAAAGCAAGGCTAATCAGGGTTACTCATAACGAATTAAACCATATTGTACTATACAGTACCATGCCAACCATTAGGTATTTGCATTGTCCATAAGTTATAACTTACTGCAATATAATCATTATTCTTCTAAATCTCCCTTTCCAACTTCTGCCTCCTCCTCATCTAATTTTCACAGCACACTTCTATATGTAAATATCATACCCCCTGCTTGACTTCTTCCTATATCTGCCCCTTATTTCACACTCTCTCCGGGAACTCAATTTAAAGATGATTGTACCACTTAAAGGCCCAAGACCGCTTTAATGCGATAGCAGCTAATTGCAGATTCCTGCTTTCCTCTGTGTTCCTATGGAAGGATGATGTGTTCCTGTTGGGGTTGCAATAAGAAGCAGCTTAACGCGCACTAATATGCTGCAGAGAATGACTAATGCTCACTTTGCATGGGTAACACTTTCAGAGAAAAGACTGCAATTGAAAAGAGCAGAGGGCCGCCCACAAGCACTGTTCATATATAGTGTGTCTGAACAGCATGTCTAGCCTTCTGATATAAAGTAAAGACTTGGTGGTCTGATTGGTTTGTATCTGCTTGTGTTTGTCCTCAGACGAACTATGACGGAGATTGTGTGTTACTCTGCACCATCTCTGACGGGTGTGGGTTCGGTTCAGATCAGCGTGAGTGTGGATCGCGCCCAGGTCCGGGACATCCTGACTTTTGAGTATATAGATGACCCCACCGTTCAGCGCATTGAGCCGGAATGGAGCATCGCAAGGTAACATATATGATGGTGCATTGCTTTAGTACTGGATTATGCAGAGCTGTAAAAATACTTTAGAATAATTATCAGGCACATTCCTGCGAGGAATTGATCTCATAAATGGAGTTCAGCAGCTTTGTTCAAGGACGTTTGTTGTTGTGTTATTCGGGAAAATGAATAAATGGCTGACTTGCATTCAGATAAAGCTTTTCATCTTTGAAAATAAAAAGGATTTACATCATGTCAGGGTGATCATGGAGATGGGTTTGTGAAGTTAAAGCCTTTTTTTAAAACCACTTCTGAGATTTGAAAAGAAATCCTGTTTTTCATTCTGCTGCTGAAGTCCCAAAAAAATCCATTGCATAGTTTGTAGAGTATCTGACTGTAACTTTAAATAATGGTATTTAATACAGTGGGCTCTAAAATGATGTTATTTTGTAGTTTAAATAAGAAATCTATTGTTCTTAGCATAAAAATTACAGAGATAATTCACCCAAAAATGAAACTTAACTCACCCTTGTGTGGTTCCAAAGTTTTATGTGTTTCTTTCTTCTGTTGAACAAAAAATAATACAATTTCATTAATGCTGAAAACATGTAACCTTTGACATCCATAGTAGGAAATGCAAATACTATCGAAGTCAATGGTTACAGGTTTTCAACATTTTTCTAAATATTTTTTTGTTGAACACAAAAGAAGAAGGAAAACTCATAAAGCTTTGAAAAAAGTAAAGGGTGAATAAATTATGACAGAACTTTAATTTTGGGGTGAACTATCCCTTTAAGAAAAATTTCAATTTCTTAAAACACGCACATCTGACCATTCACATGATCAGTATCATAATTTACATAATTATTACAAACGTAAACATAATTACATTTTTTAAATCAATAAATCAATCATTTAAAATCAATAATTTAAAACATTTGCTTTTCAAACTCCATATGATATGAGCTCTCGAATCTTTTCATTCCCAATTGGACCTTTCATACTGTTCAAAGTGTACAATGGCTACATCTTAAAAAGGATGGTTCATCCAAAAATAAATATATATTTATTATATAAATATATGCATAAATATTTTCTCACATTTCACTATACAGATCTGGACAGATTATTCAAAGCTAGATCATACTCATGCCAAAGTGCTGCTCATTATATACAGTAGCAAAAATGAGACTGAAATAGAAATGTGCTGAGAATGATTACACAAGTGATGTGGAGATATGGATTCTCTGAAAGCTGGAGTAAATGCAGAAAGAGAATGTCTCTGTCATTCCTGATCTAACACACGGATACATAAGAACCGTATGTAGTGTCATGTCAGCCAGCAGGAATATGATATTGCTCAAAGGTTATTTTTCACAGCTCTGGAGACTTAAATGTATGTGTGTGTGACAATATTTTTAAGAATGATGGGAACCAAACTATGTTGAAACCCATTGACTTCTATAGCATAGAAATAAAAAAATAAATAAATAAATGTTTTGTTTTTGACTGACAAGAACTAATAATTATGGTTAAAGAGATAGTTGCTGTAAACTGAAAATTCTGTCATCATTTACCCACCCGTTACTTATTCCAAACCTGTTTGACTTTCTTTATTCCATTAAACAGAAAAATAGATATTTTGAAAAAAGCTGCAAACTGGTTACCACCGACTTCCATAGTATTCGTTTGTGCTACTATGAAAGTCGATGGTTACAGGTTTTCAGATTTTTTCAAATATCTTCTTTAGTGTTCATCAAAATCAAAACGTTTTGTAACCACTTGAGGCTGAGTAAACAGGGAGTCATTTTTCATTGTTTATCTTCCAGTGCTAAATCATGTGTTGTATATACACAGTTCTGTAATTAGAAGTAGTGACAATGTCCTTCAACAAACAAATTAACAACGCAGATAGAAACTTCCACACTGCCTGTAAGAATATAGAGCTCTAAAATGAATGCAGTTTTTATAGTTGGATTCCTTGGTAGAATTAGATGAGAACTAATTGATGAGAACTAACAAACTTGGGCTGTATTTAAAGGGGGTATTTCACTCAAAATTAGTCATTTCCTGTTAATTTACTCTCTGAACCCTTAGGCCATCCATGATGTTGTTGACTTTTTTCTAAAGTAGAACAGTAAAGAAGATTTGTAGCGAGAACCATTGTCCTCTTGTATCCATATACCACGAATACAGTGGGGGCCATTACTTTAGATTTAAAAAAAGTAAAAAAAAAACATATTCAAAACAAATCATAATTACAACCAAGGGCTGATCTTTTAATTTATTACATGAATTTCAAAGTGATGGGAGCCACTACCTTCCATTATATTGATACCAGAGGACAACAGTCCCATCTAAAACTGTAAATCTTTACTGTCCTACTGAGTCAAAAAAAGACATGTGCATACTTGATGGCCTGAGTGTGAGTAAATTAAAGTGATAGTTTACCCTAAAATGAACATTCCGGCATCACTTACTCACCCTTCACTTGTTTCATGAGTTTCCTTCTGTTAAACACAAAAGAAGATATTTTGAAGAATGCTGAAACCTGTAACCATTGACTTCCTTATTGTTTTTCCTGCTATAGAAGTCAATGCTTACAGATTTTCAGCTTTCTTCAGAATATCTTCTTTTGTGTTCAACAGAAGAAAGGAACTCATAAAGGTTTGGAACCATTTAATGGGTGAGTAAATCCTAAGTAAATTTTCCTTTTTTGGAATGAACCATTCCTTTAAGATCTCTCCATATGGCTGTTTGTGAGAAACAGTTCACAAACAAATGTGAACCCTCAAATGTGATTTTTCTTTCCTGTGGGCGAGTGCCCCACGCCAGGGCATCAGTAGATGGGGTCACGATGCTTTATTTGTTGTACCACATCGAACAGAACCCTGTACGAGCGGCGCCTGGCTAATGAAGCGCTCAAGAGTAAACAACTGAAACACCTCCAGCTACAGCTCCGTACCCGCTCCACTTCCAGACACTCGCCTCTTTTGTTGTTCTTTATCAAACCACGGAAAACATTCTCAGAATGCTAAGCAGGACTCTTTTCCTTTACTGTTTTCAAAGACACATCTAGTATGTTTGATTAAATCTACTGAAGACAGTTAAAAGCATCTCTAATCAGGACCTTCTCAAAAGCGTATTATCTTCTAAGCGCCACATCACAAAGAAACAAGTTTTGAGGGCAGCGTTTGATTCAAATGTAGATGAGTTACTTCTGCGTCAAAGTTTTTTTTTGTACATTTATCCCAATTCACATTCATGCATCGTGTGTGTTTTTCAGCGGACACACACCTCTGGTGGTGACCGGGACGAACTTGGATGTGATACAGGAGCCGAGGATTCGGATCAAGTACGGCGGGCGGGAATCCGTAAACGTGAGTAGCTTCATTTGTCTTATCGGCGGTTGCTCAATTATCCGGCCTCACTTTTGATATGACCTCAAGTTACCTGAGCTCAGGGGCTTCTGGGAGAACGGCTCTCTCTCGTGAGCTGATATCTCACCAGGGCCGCTGCCATGAAACCCAATCGTATCAGTTCGACCTCAGAGACGCGTGACCTTGAGAAGTGGGATGCTTTGTCCGCAGGTTTGAGTTAATTATCGGTGACTTTCAGAACAGAGAGGATCGCACAATCTGAGCGCTGGCTTTTTTGGAGGGGATGCATTAGACTAATTTCTGTCTTTTCTGTTGACCCACGGAGGCGAGATCCATCGTGACTCACAGCCGCAGCTCTGGAAATCTCATATATCTCCTTCCCACAAGCCTCTGCGTGACCTCTTTTTCAAGCTGTGTATCTGTAATTTCCACTAAGTACCCTGCTGAATTATTCAGTCTGCTCAAAGTGGTGCGGATGAGGCATTTAATTTGAGCATTTTACCGGGCTTGTACCACCTTTGCCGAATTGGAATGTGTTGGCCATTATTTACAGAATCCTGCATATACACAGTACTGTACATATTCATACGAGGTGCGATACTAGGTGGATACTGAGCAAGTAAATGGTTAATGGGTTTCAAAGGAGGACAAGCTGCAGATAGAATGACTTGGTCAGCATAAATATGTCCTGAAAATAATGAAAAAATAATAAAAGCCCCAGGGTTGGGGAGTCGGTACGAATTCAATTTGCTTGCCACTGCAGGAGGTCCGAGTTTAATTAATGGAATAGTATTTTTTTCTGTTTTTTTTTCTGGTCAGACAAGAGGATGGGATAGCCAGTAGCATCTTCTGTCTTCTATTGTATTATTTGATAAAAAAAAAGAAAAAAATACCAGTAATACATGCTCTCTAGCGCTGAAAAATGACATACTGTGCCACATAACATGAACTAGAAGTTGGTAAGGCTACATCTGAAATTGCATACTTCTATACTGTATAGTACGCTAAAAACAGTATACAAGCTGAGTAGTATGTCCGAATTCATAGTATTCGAAAAACAGTAAGCAAGAAGTACCCAGATGACCTACTACTTCCGGCGAGAATCTGAAGTGTGCATC
Source organism: Danio choprae (assembly GCA_903798125.1). Lineage (NCBI taxonomy): Eukaryota > Metazoa > Chordata > Actinopteri > Cypriniformes > Danionidae > Danio > Danio choprae. Next base: position 3,357,435 of record CAIGQW010000298.1, on the reverse strand, counting down.
CGATGAATTCTATGTTATCTTATGATGCCAAGCGAGAGACTTTGTGAAGCGATGCAATTGAAGCGGGTATGTCACTTGATAATGACAAATGGTGGATGTAGTACGTTCCAAGTTCCATTCATACTACTCACATTCAAACTATATCTAACATACTTTTCTAACGGTCGTGTAGTAAATTCAAATAAAATGTAGTACCTACTCGAGTAGTAGGTGATTTCGGACACAGCCTAAGACCTTTATTTCAGTATCTTGATGTACATCCAACTGAAACGTTAAATTGAGTAGGGGGCGGGGCTTTCTTTATACACGACACTTCTTCATAGCAAACTAATGTTAAGAGGGGCGTGGTTAAGAATACTGTGGTTGAAGCCGTCAAACTGACATCAACAGTGAAGCACTGTTACTCCAAACATAGAAACAAATGGTCAGAATTTGATTGAAGCAAATTCTTCAAATTCTGAATTTTTTTTCAATGGATTAACAGATTAAATGTTCACCTAAAAAATAAGTATATTCGCTAACAAAACAAACTTTGCTAATTTTGATTTCCCTTTAAATAGTACCTCTGATAACTCAAGTATGATAGGACTCCATGTTTATGAGCATAATTATGATAAGTAAACAACATTTAGTGTGTGTGTGTGTGTGTGTGTGTGTGTGTGTGTGTGGAAGTGTTCAGGAACGCTGATCACACATTATCTTGTACTTCGCTGAGGTGAAATCAAAACTGCTATAGCCAAACATACAGCGTAACTACGCTACAGTCCCCGTCTGTACAGATGCACCAGTATGTGGGTAGTTCTCCTTAAAGTCACTTTTCCTAAAAGAGACACTCGATTACGCAATGAGGAGTGACAGAAAGCCCCCCGTTCCTCCAAGAGCCCAGAGCTCCTGTGAAAAATGTAGTGTGGGCTGTCTGATGTGTCTCTTTCTTTCTTTTCTTTACAAGTACGAAGGGTTGCCTTCCTCCTTTCAGGCTTTGATTCCATCTTCTTTTTTTTATTATTAACCGCTGAGGTTGCGATTACGTATTTCTTCTTTCTCTGTATTTTTTGGCGAGGAAGTGAGGGAACAAAACAGCCGTGGCAATCAGAGGCAAGCGGCCGTCAAACTGTCACCAGCCTCCTCCCCAAATTGCTTCTGTTCCTCCTTTCCTCCCTCCCGTTACCTGGCGGGGCTCTCCGAATGGCAGACAATTGCCTTTGTGCATCCTGCTGTACCTGTCAGCAACCCACAATTGAGACATTAATCATTTTCCTGATTATAGCTAAAAGATTAGTTTTTCTACCTTTGTCTTCTCTTGAGGAGGAAAGGGGGAAAAAATGGCTTGACGCGTGCGACGGTGACAGAGAGAGATTCAGTAATGAAGTCTGGAGACGGATTCTCGAAGCTATCTGAGCCGATCACAAAGGCACTCAAGTTTTTTTTTCTCTCTCTCTCTCTTCTAAAACGAAGCGATCAGACGCTCCCACCAATCAGTGTCAAAGACCTCCCTAGATACCTTGGATAAGAGCGCGCTTGTGAAAAACCAACATGAAGAACATGAACTATGGATGATAAAAGCATCTTGGCGTTTAACGGAGCCACGGGCGTTTTTCTACAAACGTGCAGATGCTTATAGTTGTTCTGCGGCATTCGCCCCTAATTTCCATGCATTGTTGAGTTACATGCACTTGTGCTTCTTAATGCAACAAAGAGAGCTGGTCGGCAGCTCTGCTCACGCATTACCATAAAACGCTTTTATTCCCCTGTGTCAATTCACTGTGATGCTTCAGAAAAAGATATCATGGGCTTTTTTCTATTGTATGTCACTGACTGAGTTGAGGAGGTTTATGTTTTTTTTTACCCTTTTGATGTTTTGTTTTTTAAATATTCTTTACATTTATATTATAAATATATAAATTTTGGGGGATTTTTTGGTGAATTTGTAATGACTTGATTTTATAGTTTTCACTTTTTAGTTTTAAATTATACTTAATAAAATGATACATATTTTTTGCCTACTAACGATTTTTTATTTTATTTTATACATTTTAAGTAATTATATATCTCTCCTGTGAGATTTTAATAGTGTAGTTTAGTTTAAGTTTAGTTTAGTTTATTTTAGTTTAGTTTAGTTTGGTTTGGTTTAGTTTAGTTTAGTTTAGTTTAGTTTAGTTTAAGTTTAGTTTAGTTTAGTTTAGTTTAGTTTAGTTTAGTTTAGTTTAGTTTGGTTTGGTTTGGTTTGGTTTGGTTTAGTTCAGTTTTGCAAGATGGTAGTATTATGGTGTGTTCACACCAGATGCTGATGAAGCGTCAAGCGCGAGTGATTTACATGTTAAGTCAATGCAAAGACGTGAATAGACATCCTGCGGCGCAATTCGTGTGAATGACGCGATTTTCGCAAAAGTTAATGTTAACCAATCAGGCTTGCTTTTGTATTGTGTGATTATGGCATAGTGCCTGTTGTTGGTGTCCCGAGGGGAAATCCTCTTGCCAACACCAGACAATAGCTCATCAAACTGGGCTCGGCTCAGTCTGAAGCACCGCTGAAAGCTTCCATCATCAGGTACAGTTTCTGGAGCAGTTGATGAACTCACAGAGCTGGGTGCACCTCTAAAAGGATTTAGTGCACTCAGACACGACACCGAATGATTCTATTCTGTTTTTCAGTCTTCCTAAAGCATATTTAGCAGCAAAGTTAGAGTCACCGGGCAGACAGAAGACCAGCCCATGACGCAAATCCGAATCTATTGTGAAGTGAATTTGACGCGCGAATGAAGCAAGTAAACTCAAAATGTCTATTTGAAATTAGTCTATTTATGCACAAATAGCATGATTTATTCGCACTTGCTGCATCTGGTGTGAACGCAGTATGAAGCTTTAAAGTGCAAATTAAAGGCTTAGCTGGGTTGTTTAGTTTAGTTTAGTTTAGTTTAGTTTAGTTCAGTTTAGTTTAGTTTAGTTTTGCAGGATGCTAGTATTAAGCTTTAAAGTGCAATTTAAAGGCTTAATTGGGTTAATAAGTTAATTAGGGAAGTTTATTTCAGTTTAGTTTAGCTTTGCAAGATGGTATTATTAAGCTTTAAAGTGCAATTTAAAGGCTTAACTAGGTTAATTAGGATAACTAGTTTAGTTTAGGTTTAGTTTAGTTTAGTTGAATTTTTCAAAGTATCCTTTTTCTGTGACAAACAGAGGAACATACTGTACAGGTCTGAATCATCAGGGTGAGTAAATGACAGCAAAACTATGTCTTTAGGGTATTAGTATGGCTTTGACTGACCTGAGACAGATTTTTAGCTGGAGAAAAGCATTTCTATGCAACTCTTTGTCCCGGAGATGCTCAGATTCATTAGTTCGAGCGTGCAGGACTGTGCTTTCTGCTGAGTCATGTGTCAGTTCATGAAACAACCTGAATCCAATTATTTCAGACAGAGACAGAAAAGGATCCCAATTATTTCCACAGCCAAATACCTGCAGCTACTGGTCATGGAAGGACAGGAGGCTGTTAGTCTGGAGCAATGCCTTAAAGTGACAGCAGCTTAATAATACACTGTTTATGCCATTCATTTAATCAAAGAACACATAAAACCTATGTTGCTATGTTTTATGTTTTTGATACTTTTGAAATGCGTTATGGAATCTTGATATTTTGAAAAAATGACTTTTATTGACATTATGAAATATTGTCTGGGTTGGTTTTGTAAATTATGGTACTAAAACCTGGTAAAATGTACTGAATTGTCAATAAAAGTAACTTTGTTAAACTGAAAAGTTTCATTTTCAACATCAAAAGTCAACATTATCCATCATCATACATGATTATACATCATTAAGTTCCCATAATTCAATTCATAACCATAAATAAACAAAAAAAAACTGTAATCACAAAATACGGAAGCTGTTAATTAACAGATATATTTTACAATGTAACCTGAAATAAAGTGTTCACAATTTAAAAAAAATATAAATAGCATTTGCAATTGTATCTGTAGTCGCTGATTCAAATCAAGAATTGAATCGAATTGTTTGCTTGTGAATCAAAATCAGATCCAAATTGAATCAGGACATCTGAATCAATACCTAGCCCTGTGTTTGACCTACTCACGATGTGCATTTCCTTCTGCTTACAGCAGGTGGTGTTTCAAATACAATTAAAAGCTGCTAATTAAATCCAGCCATGTGGAAAGCTCCATTTCTTCCCCCACTGTTGCAAAACTGGCCGCTCGATGTGGGCGGAAGTGAAGAAACAAACTGGTACAGCAAAACAAAATGTGACAACAGCCAGTGTTGCGTCCAGCAAGTCTGAAACAGATGGCATACAGAGGCAGCGATAGGCTGTGCCAGGCTGATCATGGCCACTGCATCTGTCTCTGACATGGCAGTTCAATCGCATTAGACCTTTATCTTGTCCTGTTTAGCTGGGCAGCAGGGATATGTGCCGCTCAAAATGGATTTTTAGTTCAATAACAAAAAGGTTGTGGGTTCAGTGTTTAGTAGGGGTGGTCTATGAACTGGAGAAGTGCTGGAATAGTCATTATGTGCTGTCATTACTGCAGTAAGCAATCATTTAGCACCCACTTTTAACCTATATGACTATCAGCACACTTACTACAGTAAGTCAAGCTACAGTATCTGTATTACATGTCTTGCTCAGTGACAAATATAGAGATACTGTAGACCACCAACCATGCAACCTTCAACCACATCATCCTATGTATAAATATATAGATATATACATGCTTACATTCAAAAGTTTTAGAATGACTAGAAAGCCTTTGCATCATTATACACTCACCGGCCACTTTATTAGGTACACCTGTCCAACTGCTCGTTAACGCAATTTCTAGTCAACCAATCACTTGGCAGCAACTCAATGCATTTAGGCATGTACACATGGTCAAGACGATCTGCTGCAGTTCAAACCGAGTATCAGAATGGGGAAGAAAGGTGATTTAAGTGACTTTGAACGTGGCATGGTTGTTGGTGCCAGATGGGCTGGTCTGAGTATTTCAAAGGAGAATGACCAGACTGGTTCGAGCTGATAGAAAGGCAACAGTAACTTTCCAGTACCTTGCTGAATCTATGCCACGAAGGATTACGGCAGTTCTGAAGGCAAAAAGGGATCCAACCCAGTCCTTGTAAGGTGTACCTAATAAAGTGGCCGGTGAGTGTATAATATTGTACAAATAAAAAAAGGGGTCAAAGGAACTTGTAATATTTATTTTTGAAAGGAATAAATAAAATTTACAAAGAAGAGAAGACAAACATATTTTACAATATAGACATTGGCAAATTTCACAATATACATGGTAAACTAACACTAAATGATTGGCTGGTTGTTCAAACTACTTATTTAAAATTAGCTGAATCAACACAATTCTTGAGAATTTTGGGGAACAACTTAATAGTTTTATGTTCAATCCAATTACATTTGCAAAAAAAGATTAAGTTAACTTAGTCGATTTGTGTTGGGACAACATGAAGGAATTGTGTGGAACCCAGCAATTTTTACAATGTTCAAAAAATATAGTTAAACAGCCCGTATTGAGCTTGATAAACAAATGCTACGTATATACTGCATTTTGCATTCTGACAAAATGTAAAGAGATGAGACCCTTCACAGAAAGCTCAATTACTCTTTCTGCCTTTCCCGTTTTCAAAATAAGAGTCCCAAATACATGGTATGTTTAATACAACCTTAGATAAACCTAAAAATAATGGGGAAAATTATCATTGTAATCTAATTAGGAAAGTTATTGCCAATAAAATGCAACCTGGGGCATGTATATAGTAATAATCCTATCCGCAGCATAACAGTTTTGTTCCGATTAGCTTGTTTTTCACCAGGATTCACAAGTTTTACATAAGAACGAGGAAACAATGGTGTCTAAAGCTCACGTTAAGCCATTTCCATGCACTCAAGACTTATTATTCAGCTATGCCTGGGTATTGCTAGATTTTCATTCTATGACTCCTTTAATACTTTTATATAGCAATGAATGATATTATATGATGTTTAATTCTACAAAAGACTTCCATTTTAGATGATTGCTGTTCTTTTGAACTTTCTTTTTATCAAAGTCTTCTCACCAAGGCTGCATAAAAAGTAACATTTTAACAGCAATATTTTAATGCATTTTGTAATGTCATATGACTTTTCAGCATCTTCAGAGTTTCATGATTCTTCAGAAATCATTGTAATATGCTGTTTTGGTGCACAAGAAACATGCCTTACTATTTCTTGTTACTATTAGGATGATTTCATTAATAGAAAGAGGGAAACAACAGTATTTATTTAAAACAGAAATCGTTCACTGACACTTTTGATCTATTAATTATATTAATATTAATAATATTAATTTCTTAGGGGGGAGATTAGTGAGCCCAAACTTCTTTGAGTATATTTTAAATATTACAGTAAATTAACACATTTCTTACAACATTAAAGTGTTTTTTTCAAGTATGTTCTCCAATGAGAAAGATCCTTCACACCAAAAACCTAAAACACACTGTGAAAGCGTGTACTTATTAAATAAATCATAAAAATGAATGAAATTTAAAAATAACTACAATAATAAGCATGCAGCCCATAACATATATTTGAATCGCAAAGGAAGCATCTTATAATGTCTCTACTGTATATTCAGAGCCTCGTTCTTTTGAGCTCTGCTAAGAATCACATTTTTTTTTTGTGGATTTGACTAGATCTGCATTTCCCCGGTGTCCTCTCGGTTACCTCACGTGTGGTGCTGTGGAGTGTGTAATGGGATTACAGGTTTTGATGACAGTGTGACTTCAGAGTTATTGAATTCCATTCATTTTTAACCAGATCCAGCCTCTCTGAGCTGCAAGAGAGCTTCTGTTGTCATGCAAACATGGTGCGTAATGTAAAGTGCCTAAAGAAGAGATGAGGCCACGTCAAATGCTGTTCAAACCAACAGGCCATTTAGTCGGCTGCCATTAAAGCTGCAATTCTAGAAGCATGTTATTTCAAAATTTCTTAGAAAAACTAAGTATGTCAGTGCTTCTAAATGCTTGATATTTGAGGTTGACCAGACTCAAATGTGTAGCTTTTGGATTTTAAACACAGCTTTTGCACTCTCTAAATCTAAATTTTTTAGCATGACAAGAATACAGACTTCTTTGCTGTTATAAGTACTGTTATTACGGGTCTGTTAAATGCCTGATTGTGATTGTCTGATTAAACATTCTAAGATGTACGGTTATCTTTGGATAAATAAAAGATAAAATAGCACAGCTAAAGTAGTTCCAGGCAGGCCTTGACTGCATTATAATTACGTAGTACTACGCTGAATGATTTCAGATATTTCAAATTACTTCACAGCTTATAACAGACAAATATCAAAACAAAAGGCTTTGGATGAGATGCGTAAGAAATTAATCCCACATACAGCAGTGGTTTGGGGTCAAAATCCTGAAAAATATCTTTAAAGACAACATATTTAGCCACCGGCCTCACAGTGGCGCAGTGGGTAGCACGTTCGCCTCACAGCAAGAAGGTCGCTGGTCGCTGGTTCGAGCCTCGCCAGTTGGCGTTTCTGTGTGGAGTTTGCATGTTCTCCCTGTGTTGGCGTGGGTTTCCTCCGGGTGCTCCGGTTTCCCCCACAAGTCCAAAGACATGCAGTATAGGTGAATTGGGTAAGCTAAATTGTCTGTAGTGTATGAGTGTGAATGGGTGTGTATGGATGTTTCCCAGAGATGGGTTGCAGCT
>CAIGQW010000298.1:3321682-3333432 GCA_903798125.1 Danio choprae | reverse complement strand
GTGTTGTTTTGTCTTGTTTTGTTGTCTTTTGTCCAGCTCAGTGTTGTTTTATTCTCATTTTCAGATAGTTTTTTGTTTTGCCTCTATCTTTGTCTGGAGTGGTTAATGTAGCTTTCCTGATTTCTTTTCCTTTTTTGTGGTAGGTTATATATTTATTGCATTATATTAGTCAGGGTCTTTTTATGGTATTTATTGTAATATATATTTTTAACACATGGGCATCATGTCTCAACATGTCATGCTAATAACAAGGCCATGACTCCAATAGCATATTGCTTCTTGGCTAAACTTTTTTTTAGTGAGAATTTTTTTTGTCTTTCTCTCCCGCATGTTAATATCTGTGGAGGACTGTGGCTAAAAATGGAACGGCTCCTTTGCCTCAGGCTCTCTCTTGCTGCTGTTTTGTGTGTGTGTACATGTTTTCACCTAATGAGATTTGCAGGCACCCAGAGCCGCTCAGAACGGACTATTAGCGAGAACACATTGTGTTGGTTGTCGCCCCTTCAATGAAGCATTCCTTTACCCCCGTCAAGAAACACACATACATACATACATAACACGCTAATAGCTAATGTTCATTAATGAAGGCAGAAGACATCAAAAAAATGCTGAAGTAAGGAAGCATACTTTTTTACGAGCAGACAAAGGCAGAATTACACAGAAACGTTCTTTGATGAAGTTGTAGAGGATGCAAAAAAAAATCATTTAGGTGCACAAATTGCTACTATTAACTGTTTATTCATTTTCTCACTAGGAGATGAGCAGGCAGTGTGTTTGGGCTTCCTGGTCAAAGAAAATAGAGCTATTTTTTTCTTTTTTATATATATAAAGCATCAAATCTTCAATGAAGAGATTTTGAAGATTGACTTCTCTGGGTTTGAAATATATTTCGAAGCCAGATATTGACTCTGAGCCCCTGCGAAATGAAATATGCCTGTGCGCCAGGAGAGCCCAATTCCCACGTGCATTTGAAAATGCCGGGCCAATTTCCCTTCATTTTATTTGTTAGAACTCAATTTCCATCCGTTTGTGGAAGTAGTTTATGAGAGGCACTGAACCGGATGCTTCTAATAAACTAGTTGCATAAGGATACTGCGTTTTCTAAATTCAGTTCAGCAGTTTGTAATTTAGCCCATATTTGTAGGTTGTTGAGTTTTTTCCATCCGTCACAGTCCATCATTGATCGCAGATTGACTGAGACAGGAAAGAGACGGGAAACAGCCTTGCAAGACCTGATGCAACCAGCATCAAACGAACTGTCATTGTAGTATATGTGTGTCAGTGCTCATAACTCACACGATCCCTGAATGAATGTCACATGTGAGTGCGTGCATCGGTGCACAAACACACATAGGTTCCTTCTCACTCCTGCACCCAAAGTCCCTCAGCTCACAAGCCCAGAAGAAAACAGGTACAACGCAAAGTTGACAGGCTTAAAAGAGAATATATAAACATGATGAAATTTCGCATAGACCCCGCCACACACGCTGCCGAACAAACACACAAATACACACTGTCCTTTAGACAAATCAGACAGCTCTCATCTCAAACATGACGGCTTTCCTTCAGCTCGCTCCATCTTGCATCACTCCTCCTGTTTTCCCACCTCTCATTTCATCTCTGTGTGAGACCGCCATTTGATTTATTCACTAAAATGGACCATTATTAAATAACCATAATTGGACGGCCTCGTTATTCAACAGCCATGTTTGTTCTTTTAGTAAAATTAGCATTTTTTCATCCGCTAATGCATTAACCTAGATGAGCGAGTATCTCAATAAACAAATGCAGCATAATGCAAGTCACATCATCTTTATGATAATGGACTCTTAACACCTGAATATACAAACTCCAAACTCTGCATTGCGATATTTATTTTTAGTGAAGTCTGTGCACTCTATGGCCATCATTGTGGTTTTCTAGTACGCTTTCCGTCTGCTTGAATAAATCTCCTAATCTTTCTCTTTTGCCAGTTAGATAATATAAAACTAATATTGTAATTATAAAGATATGTACCCCACCAATAAGCAGACAGTTCTTTTAAAACTGTTGTTTAGTTTATGTATATACAGTTGAAGTCAACATAAAATTATTAGTGCTCATGTGTTTTTCTTTTTCAAATATTTCCCAAATGATGTTTATTTTACAGTATTTCCTATAATATTTTTTCTTCTGGAGAAAGTCATATTTGTTTTATTTTGACTAGAATAAAAGCAGTTTTTAATTTTTTAAGAACCGTTTTAAGGTCAATATTATTACCCTCTTAAGCAATTTTTTTAATAATTTTTTCATCATTATACAATGATTTGCCTAATTACCCTAACTTGCCTAATTACCCTAATTAACCTAGTTAAGCCTTTAAATTGCACTTTAAGCTAAGAATACTAGTATCTTGAAAAATATCTAGTAAAATATTATGTGCTGTCAAACACGGCAGGGCAAGGCAAAGAAAAATGCATCGTAATGCTAACAAAACAGTGTAACAAGACTCAGCAACTGGTGTGTGTGTCTATGCTGCTTTTAAAGTTCAAGTAATCAGTTCATAGCGATCCTCCAGCTGTGTGTGTGTGTGTGTGTGCGTGAGTGTGTGCGTGCGTGTGTGTGTGTGTGTGTGCACGTGTGCGTGCGTTTAGCTGAAGCCCATGATGCTCATAAGTGTAAGCAAGCTTTGTTGGCTTGAAAAAAATAGAGATAAACATCTTCGTTGTATATCAGTGTAAGGCGCTTGGCACAGATCACTGCTGGGGGTTAAGCTGTCTGACAAAATCAAGGTGCAGGAACACGTGTGAGTGTGGGTGCATGACAGGATTTGTAGTTCTTATGGTGGCAGATTTGTAGTTCTCCAGCAATCTGTACGGACTAGATCGCTGGTGATTGTGACAACAATGATGGCTTGTTCTGTAGACAATCGGAAAAAAAAATTGCTTAAGTATATGGCTAATAATATTGACCTTAAAATTCTTTTTTATTATTTTATTAAAACTATTCTAGCCGGAAAAAAAACCAAATATGACTTTATCCAGAAGAAATAACATTATAGGAAATACTGTGAAAAATTCCTTGCTCTGATAAACATAATGGGAAATGTTTAAAAAAGACCAGATCATTGACAGGGGGGCTAATAATTCTGACTTCAACTGTTAAATCAGTAAGATTACATTTTACATGAAAACAATCATGGAAAATCCATGCAGCGCAATTGTTTTCAACACTGACGATGATAAAAACGCTTTCTTGAGCATATTAAAATAGACATACACAATTTAAATGATATTGCATTTTTAAAAAAAAGGATTTATTGATCATAAGAGACTCTCTGTCCACACACATCTAGCATTGGTCGCATGGATATGCAGCAGTACTTCCAGTTTATCACCGGCGGGACCTGACCTCTATAAACACACCTCATCTCATCTCACCGATCAGCACTCGCTATCACGTGTGACCCTGCAATATGACCCTCTCCAACAGAATATACACACGTGCATACACTCAAACACACTCTCTCCCACACTGTGTTTGCGGGCTGTCTCGGCGGTGTAATCATAGTTATTTCCACATGCATTAAGAGAGTCATTTTCTCTTGCTGCTGTTGAGTAAATTGGCGGTGTGCTGCCTCACCGGCCCGAGCATGTGAAAGTGTGACATCGCCGCAACAATTACGCAGCTGATATTACATCGTCCGCCGATGCTTATTCGTGTTTGTAATGTCCATAAGTGAACATAATACTTGCTGCCACAAAGAGCCAGATAGAGACAGGAAGACAAGCGAAGGGGAAAAAAAAGTCTTTCCAGGGTGAAAGCGGGAGTGTTTTGCATGGAAAGAGAGATATTGGTATTCCACAGGCGTGCTCAGCCGTCAGAACGAGGGAATAACCCTTTCATGTATTTTTCATGCTCGTTAACCACTCCCGTTGGGGTGCTGTTTGTTCTCTCTTCCTCTGTCTGCCTTCTCCCTTTGCTTTTTCCACCTGCTCTGTGTTCAACTAAAACCCTCGGCTCTTCCTTTTGGGCTCTTCCTAAATTGTTGCCCACAACTCTAGAGATCTTGGGGTTGTCATTTGTGGGACTGAGGCTCTTGTGTTCTGTCTCCTGTCTCGAAGCAGACAAAGAACGACAGAAGGTGGTCAGATGAAGAAAAAAATAAGTCTGGAGTGACTGGCTGGGAATGAAACTAGCAATGTTTTTTTCCTTTCTTTTCTTAGAGAGTTTAGAGATTGTGGGCTCAAGTTAGTGTTGTGTTTTGTTATGTTCTTTTCTTTTCATTGGCGCACTTTCGCTTCTCTTCCCCTTTATTACAACCATTTATTTTTATTTTCTATTTTTTTGTTGTTTGTTATACTTGTTAACTTGTAAATAAATATATATTTATTTTTGGCATATATTTGGTTGTCCGTCTGCTCCCTTGCCACCACCACTCATAAAAGGGGTCACAAATTTAAATGTTGCTGTAACCTTAAGGAATCGTAACAATCCACTTTTTTTATTTCTTCCCTCATCACACCTTACAGATTGAGATTTTGGGATTTTTTTTCATTAAGAGTGTGTGTGTGTGTGTGTGTGTGTGTGTGTGTGTTTTTTGTTGTTTGTTTTTGTCTAATGTAAAGAAGACATGCAACATGCACTTTAATATGTGACTTTTGTCACACTTTATTAATTTGCATCCATAGATTTCCATTACAATACAGATTTTTTTTTAAGAAATCATTTGCTCAGAACTTTATGCTGATTTTATCAGAACTACCAGAGGGAAATAGTTCAGAATCAGAATCAGAAGGAGCTTTATTGCCAGGTATGTTCACACATACAAGGAATTTGCTTTCGTGACAGAAGCTTCTACAGTGCAACAGAATTACAGAGACAGGACAAAAAACAGATAATAAATATATTTTAAAAATAGAAGTAAGTAGTGAATGCAAATATACAAATTGACAAGTGTATGTACAGGCATATTACTATATACAACGTTATAGGTGCAGCTGTTATGTGCAAATTGTCATGTAAAGTATGCTGTTAAATAAAAAAGTGTATATGTGTATAAAAAGTCATAATGCGGATCAAATCATAATGTGGATACAAAAAATGTGGATGTGGATACAAAATAGTTCATTTAGAATGATCTAACTCATTTTTTGTATCCACATTATGAACTGCTTCCCTCTGGTAGGACATATAGAGTCCCTGAGTGTAGGTTGAACCGATATAAGAGATCCTTTGTACCTGTTTCAGTGGGTTTATTTAACAAGAGTTTATCATTATAATTATTGTAACTACTGTATTTTGTATTGTTTTTATTGTTTGTTTTATGCTATGTCTGCATGGTGATGCCCACAAATTTCCTGTCAAGGACAATATGTTTACTACTACTACTACTACTACTACTACTACTTAAGAGTCATAAATCTACACTTCAGAAGCACTTATCAAAGTTGCATAGACTAAACCATAGTTTTATTAGAACTTTTTTAAAGAGAGATTTTTTTAAAAGAGATTTATTCAGACATTATTTGGCTGATTGTATACAACATGTTATTCTACAAAAATACCATCTCTAAAAATGTTTTTAAGAACCGGCATATGCTGTTTGTCCAATCATATGCTTTTTTTTCTTCCGTCACATAAAAATAGCAGGCTACCTCAAATCGATCGCTCCACGGAAAATATGCATTTAATGAACAGAAATGCCACCTCTGAGTTGACTTTTTTTGCAACAGCAAAAACGCGAGACGTGCAGGACTCCGCAAAACGCTCATGGCCGTTAGTAAACCATACAAAAGATGCCCCTCTCAACGCTAAAAGCATGTTCGCTGTGATCGGCCCCTTATGCAACTTTAAAAATATATATAATAATATTATTTAATCATTTAACTGATACCATTAATCTGTTAAAAAGGCACCCTTTCAGTTAACGGTTAATCGGTTATTATGAGCATCCCTAATGGTGATAACTTGTAGTTCCCTTTCGAACGTTCACTCTCGTTAATACTAATAAACAGCCAATATCTTAATAATAGGCAGGTAATTGAGAATTGTTACTTAAACTAAAGTGTTACCAACTTTGAAAACAGTTGTCAGCTATATAGTAAAATGACATAACATTTCCAATATTTAATAATGTAAATGATGTCTGCTTGTAATTTTGAGAAATGGTACAATCATTTAGCCGTTTGTAATTAAATTGTGTGTAAAAAGCCTTAAATCTCAGCAGTCTGATTTAAATAAAAATAATGGTAATATTGTCTGAAAGGTTATCAACAGTTGTGCTGTTCATTGATATGAAAATGGTTATACTTTTTGGTACAAAATCGAAGGTTTTAAAAACACGACTGGGAAAATTTTAAATCCACTTTAAATGCCTTTAAAGGTCCCATGAAATTAAAAGAAAGATTTTTAGATGTTAGAATCAGTATTGTTTTGTTTTAGTTGTGTTTGAGTAAACGCTATGAGAAAACTGCGTTTGACTCAAATGCTGAATCCTTATTGGACACGTTTGTACAATAGTACAAACTAATGGCATTTTAGCCACAAAAGGCTCTATAATAGCCTGTGTGTTTCATCATTCATAACATTATTCTCCTTCATCTGCAGTGCCCTTAAAGATAAAGCAAACATATGGTTGTTATTAGGCAAAATGTTAATCATTTCCTAATATTTGTGTCTTTCAGAACGGAGTCTGTCGCTGAGAAGATGCTAACCAACTGGTTTGCTTTCCTGCTGCACAAGTTCCTGAAGGTAACTTTCTTCTTTGACTTCTTTGCTGTAATAGTACTAGTCTCGTGTAGACAGACTGTTGAAGCTCAGCATGAAGTCTGGTTCACTCTGGAGCTTATTCTGGCTCAGAGCAGTCCAATTAGATGGGAAGCAGCCCGTCATGTCATGATCAACTAGAGTTTGTATGTTTGTAGGAACTCATTCAAATAATTGGAGTCTCTTCAAAACGTCTGGTGAAAAAATATCAAAGACATTAATGTGTCTGGACTTAATGGTTGGACTTTACATGTTTAATGCTCAAGGATATCCTGTTTATTTGCTGCTGGCTATAATTGCCTGGAAGTAATATATCTTCCTCTCTGTGAGGCAAATCCAGTGAGTAGTTGTAGGCAGAAACACTTGTTTTAGTATCCTGGGAATTATGGGAAATTTGAAATTGCATAAAGGTCAGAAATGGATCAGTATTATGCATTATAAACATCTGCTATATTGTTGAACTTTAGTAATAAAACATTAACTGGGATTTTGCTTCAATAAACTCCTAATTTATTAAGGTAGTTAGGTTTAGGTATTGGGTCAGGTTTGAGATGTAGAATGAGGTCATCTAGAATATGTACTTTATATGTACTAATAAGCCAATATCTTAATAATAGGTAGGTATTAAGCCACTAGTTAATAGGGAGAATTGTTACATAAAATAAAGTGTTGCCAACTTTTAATGGTCAACTTTTAAACAGATGTCAGCTATATTGTCAAATGATGTATGTAAATGTATGTAAATGATGTCTTGTAATTTTGAGAAATATTATAACTATTTCTTAGTTTTTATATGAATTTTGTGTCAAATTAAATCTCAGCGGTCTGATTTAAATAAAAAAAATAATGGTAATATTGTCAGGAATTTTATCAACAGTTGTGCTTTTTATTTATATGAAAACTGTTTTTGTTCAGAGTCAAAAGTTTTTTAAAAATGACTGAGAAAATGTGAAAATTTGAAATAGAAATCCACTTTAAATGCCTTTAATGACATTTTGATCTGAACTGATACTAAAGTTTCAGTATCGAGACAGTAGTTTGTTATTCCAAAGAGCATGCTTGAAATCTTAGTAAAGCAATAATAATAATAATAATAATAATGTGTGTTTGGTGTGTGTGTGTGTCTACAGGAGTGTGCAGGTGAGCCGCTCTTCATGCTGTACTGTGCCATAAAGCAGCAGATGGAAAAAGGCCCAATAGACGCCATCACCGGAGAGGCCCGATACTCCCTCAGCGAAGACAAACTCATCCGACAACAGATCGACTACAAGACGCTGGTCAGCATCATAATTACACTAATAATCTTAGTATCTCATAAACTCTGATGAATGTCAGAGCAGTGTGTGTGTGTATGTGTGTGTGTGTGTGTGTGTGTGTTCGAAAGAAGACAGTCTGGCAGAGGGAGACTAGTGTTCATTAGTCTCTCATACCCTGCTAAGGCTGAGATTGGGGTCCTGCAGAGGGTGTGAAATTAGATTTCTCAGGCCAGGAAATGGCCTTTTCCAGAGCCCCGCTCCGCACCTACGGCTTCACCCACCACAGCCCAACATCTCATCATGCTCATCCTCTTTTTTTCTGGCCTCCAGATCTTAAACTGCGTCAACCCAGAGAACGAGAACAGCCCAGAGATCCCGGTCAAGGTTTTGAACTGTGACACCATCACGCAAGTCAAGGAAAAGATTCTGGATGCCGTTTATAAAAACATGCCGTATTCACAGAGACCCAAAGCTGTGGACATGGACCTGGGTGAGTCAAATGTGCTTAGATTGTAGCTCTGTGCCAAAACGATTTGCCTTGCAAGATGTTTTTTTTCACCAAAAATAGTTACAGATGCAACCATGGCACATTAGTGGCATTTCCAAAAGAATCAGCGTTTTGGAATTTATCAAGTCAATACTGTAGTTTAGTGTGAAATCACTGTAGCATTAAAGGGATACTTTTACACACTAAACTGAAAATTACCTAAATTATTTATAGGTTTTTAAACTTTCATGAGATTCTTTCTTCTGTTGAACACAAAATAAGTTATTTTGAAAAATGCTTGTTGCGGGCACCCATTGACTTCCATAGTAGGAAAAAAAAATACTATGGAAGTCAATGAGTACCATCAACCAGCATTTTTCTAAATAACTTATATTGTGTTCAGTAAAAGATGAAAACTCAAATACGTGTTGATCAAGTAAAGGGTGAGTTTGTTGTTTATTTTGGGGTAAACTATACTTATAACTTGCAATTGAGTAATTCAGTTCCTCACTAATATACAGAGAAATTGCATAGGTCCATAATGAAGGTGACAAAAGAAAAAAGTTCTAATTGGGTTTTTGTAAAGTAGGCAAAAGAATATCCAGATGACCTTCTAAATTTCAGTGATATTCTGCAGTGTGCATATGATGGACACTGCAGTATCACATGAGACTATGGGAGAGGATTTATGAATGGAAGTATTACACTGAAACTGATGTTGGTGGGTCATGTGATAATGACAAATGTGCAGTATGTTACATTTCTATCACACTATATAGAATGTGCTTTTTAGTGGTTGCAAAGCTGTTATTAAAAAGTGCTTAAGAGTATGTGATATTGGACACAACCATGTTTTTATTTCCTGAATGAATCAGTCGTTTAAACTGAATCATTTGAGTAAGTGTTTAATAACTCACTCCCTCATAAAGACTCATATAAAAAGACCAGTGAGTCGCAACTTTTTTAATATTCCCCTATTTTAATATTCAAAATGCTTAATGACCCCTCATCGCTAAAAACCAAAACCTAGCAATGCTCAATTTTTAAATATAAATATTAAACAAGTTAAATATTTGATATAATTCTTAAATCTAACTTATAAATTTGTCCAAACCAAATCATGGTCTGAACAAAAACTGCAGACTGCCTGAATGAAAATGTAGGCACTATTTTACACAAAACAAAAGATAAGCTGCATGCTGCGACCGTTGTTAACTTTGCTTGATGATGGAAAGAATCTACTGTCCAAAAGCTTTACATTTTTTATTTACTGTAATTAAATACTGTATTAATTATTATTAAAACAGTAATATTAACCATGTGGAATTCGGTTTATCATCAAATTGGCATCTGCTTCATTCATACTACTAGAGTGAGTTTGGTGGCCCCTCATAAATCTTTGGTGACCTCTAGTTGGGGTCTCAACCCCAGGTTGAGAACCACTGCTTTAGACCAACTCATGATTTGAATTATTCAATTACTCATCCATATTTTTGGTTTTGTTTTATTTTTTTCCTGATTTATTCTCTAGCCAATCAGTGTTTCGGGGAAAAAATCAAACGATTGAATGATTTGTGAATATCTAACAAAATTTATTTGAATAATATTAATTGAATAATAAGGCTTTGCGGTGGCGCAGTGGGTAGCACGATCGCCTCATAGCAAGAAAGTCACTGGTTCGAGCCTCGGCTGGGTCAGTTGGCATTTCTGTGTGTAGTTTGCATGGGTTTCCTCCGGGTGCTCCAGTTTCCCCCACAAGTCCAAAGACATGCGCTACAGGTGAATTAGGTAAGCTAAATTGTCTATAGTGTATGTGTGTGAATGAGAGTGTATGGGTGTTTCCCAGTGATGGGTTGCAGCTGGAAGGGAATTCGCTGCGTAAAACATATGCTGGATAAGTTGTCGGTTCATTCCGCTGTAGCGACCCCAGATTAATAAAGGGACTAAGCCGAAAAGAAAATGAATGAATGAATTGAATAATGTAACTCAAAAGGATGAGTCTAATGTTGTGTCTTTCCAGATATGAAAACTGATAATAACATATTTTTGCATTTCATTATCAAAATACATATTTTTTCCTGAAATGTTCACTTTCCCATTATCTGTAATGCATAAATAGTGCTGGAAATGTACAATATTTGCACACACAAGCAGGTGTGTATGTGTCTGTGTGTATGTGTGACCCAGGTAAAAGCTGACAGACGGTGCTGACAGACTGACTCCACATTTCATTTCTGGCACACAAACGCCCATCTCACACACACACACACACACACACACACACACACACACACACACTGCACAAAAGCCCCCTGTCAGCGGTGCAAATCATCCTTCCAGCACCTTGGCCAGAGCAATCTCCTCCATGATGATGTTCTGTCTGTGTAGCTGCAGAACTCTGTGTGAGTGTGTGTGTGTGTGTGTGTGTGTGTGTGTGTGTGTGTGTGTGTGTGTGTGTGTGTGTGTGTGTTTTGGGGGTAGGTTTCTGCAGGCATCATCTGTGCATTTGGCAACTACGTAAACTAATAAACCCTATTCAACAGAGGAGAAAATCAATGATCACTCTCGCTCTGAGCCTGTCTATATCCTATCAGCTCTCTCTTTAGCATTTAATTATACCCAACCGCGCATACACACACTTTCAAACCCATGTGAAAAGACGCATTCAGAGGTTTGGATCAAATCAATCTTGCTTTGAGCTGGGGGAGGTTCAGCGAGTCTGTTTTAATGGCAGATGTTTGATTTTTTTCAGAGTGGCGTCAGGGACGGATGGCCCGCGTGGTCCTGCAGGATGAAGACATCACCACCAAGATTGAAAATGATTGGAAGAGGCTCAACACTCTCATGCACTATCAGGTACAATAGAAGACATGCACGTTTATACATAAGGTCATGGTGCCCTCTTCTGTCTGACTGAGAAGACTTTAAAGGGGACAAATTGTGGATTTTCTTTGCTTTATTGAATAAAATCTAGGCACATTTAATAGACGTAGTCATCCGTTATAAATATAACAATAATTCATGTTCTTAATCCAGATTTGTTCTAGTTTTCATATATAGACCTATTTGAAGTGATAGAATAATATTAGAAAGTGAAAATTGCATATAAGAATTATTTATAAATACTAATATTTATAAATGTTGTATTCATTATGATGAATACCATATCATATATACTGTGTATATATATATATATATATATATATATATATATATGTATGTATGTATGTATGTATGTATGTATGTATGTATGTATGTAT
>CAIGQW010000298.1:3293547-3316763 GCA_903798125.1 Danio choprae | reverse complement strand
GTGTGTGTGTGTGTGTGTGTGTGTGTGTGCGTGTGCGTGTGCGTGTGTGTGTGCTGAAGCCCATGATGCTCATAAGTGTAAGCAAGCTTTGTTGGCTTGAAAAAAATAGAGATAAACATCTCTGTTGTATATCACAGTGTAAGGCGCTTGGCACAGATCACTGCCGGGGGTTAAGCTGTCTGACATATGACCCTGTTTATATAACTACTCATCACTTTTATTTTAGACATACAATGCCGATATATACAGTTGAAGTCAGAATTATTAGCCCTCCTGAATTATTAGCCCCCCCCCTGTACATTTTCCCCCAATTTCTGTATTTTGAGACAGCTCCAGCAATGCGTTTATCATCTGTATCGTGATGCTTGCTATTGAACGGCCATCATTCTGCTGTGTGGCAAAGGTATTTCACGCTCTCAGTGTTAGCGTGACCAAGCCTGCCATATTTCAAAGAAGAGGCAGAATCCACCCTGTGTTAAATGTGCAGTCGCTTGCCGATCAGCATCAGATAGAGCGCAGACAGGGGGATCAGAGATACATGGGGGGGGGGGGGGTTCAATGCAAATGTTATCATGAGGAAAGCTCACCCCTTATCACTCTCACACCCACCGGCGGCCTGCCTGTGTGCTTGGCTCACGATTATCCCTCAAGGGCCAATATTGCTCCTTTACATCATGCATTATGTTACAAACTTAAAATGCCCAAAATTATGTTCTTTTTTTTTCTAGAATAACTTATATTTGATACTTACTAGCTGTACCGGTTTCACAGTCAGAAGGGGGTCAAATTATCATTATCCAGCAGCTACTGAAATGTGCCTAGTAATCATTTTGGAAAAGTCTGATTTAAATTAGAGGGACAGGGCACACAAAAATGAGACTTCACTGTTGATTACTCACCCCAAATGTCGGTGACTTTCGTTCTTCAGTAGAACATTAAGAGCTGAATTTAGCCGAAACTTGGTTCTTGGTGGTTTGTAAAATATCTAAAGCTATGGCAATTTGAGAGAGATAAAAAAATAAATCATACAGACAAAACTAAAATGAGAACCTGTGGTCCATCAATATACACTGTGGGTCTTATAGAACAAACAACAAACTTTTTTTTTTTAAGTGCAATTAGTCAGTGATTAATTTCATTATTTAATTATAAAGCACATTTAAAAACAACCCAAGGTTGATTAAAGGGCAGTACAAATGATAATGATACAAAAAATAAAATTCATCAGGCTAAGAAAGACTATGTTAATAGATTATACTCAAATACCGTAGATAAGTTAGACTCCTGCATTAAAAATATTTGTTTTAAGTTTTGATTTAAAAGCGGACATCGATGACATCATTCAAATCGATAAAACTGTTTCAGACTTTAGGGCCTTCTTTTGCAAAAAATGGTTTCTGTAGTGTCTTAACCTTGATCTGTAAACAGACAGCAACCTAAGTTTGCAGGATCTAAGAGACCTAGATGGAGTCACGGAATGTAGGATATTGGATAAATATGATGGGGGTAACTGTGTAGTGCTTTAAAACAAAAACAACAGTTGGAGAGAGGTAAAGATATGGGCGATGTGATCATATTTTCGACTGCCGGTCTTCTGTCTGGCGGCAGCATTTTGCACCATTTGCATGTGCCCGATCACAGATTGAATAGCTCTGTAATAAAGTGAACTATAATAATCGAGGCATGAAGTAATGAACGCATGTGTCACTTTTTCATAATTCTGTAAGGAAAGAAAGGATTTGTCTTTATGCAGATGGCATAAGGGAAAAAACATGATCTGACCGCATTGATTTGTTGATCGAATTTGAGACTTACACTAAGGTCACCAAGGTCCAAATCATAAAAATGGCTTAGACCGAACAGTACTACTTCAGTACTTATCTTATTGTAAGGCTAAGCCATTGCATTTTGTGCAAACCATTTTTTCACTTCCTGTAGACACGCTAGTAAGACCTCAATGAGCTTGAATTGGTATGCTTGTGGCCTCACAGTGGCGCAGTGGGTAGCACGTTCGCCTCACAGCAAGAAGGTCGCTGGTTCGAGCCTCGGCTGGGTCAGTTGGCGGTTCTGTGTGGAGTTTGCATGTTTTCCCTGTGTTGGCGTGGGTTTCCTCCGGGTGCTCCGGTTTCCCCCACAAGTCCAAAGACATGCGGTACAGGTGAATTGGGTAAGCTAAATTGTCCGTAGTGAATGGGTGTGTATGGATGTTTCCCAGAGATGGGTTGCAGCTGGAAGGGCATCCGCTGCGTAAAACATATGCTGGATAAGTTGGCGGTTCATTCCGCTGTGGCGACCCCAGATTAATAAAGGGACTAAGCCGAAATGAAAATGAATGAATGAATGGTATGCTTGAAAGTGAGCTATAATTGGCTGCTTAAATGAATCAATGAAACACTAAATAATAATGTTCATTTAGCTGTGTCACTAGAACTGCACAGTTTTGTATAAACTGGCAAAGTCTTGTTTTTTTTTTGTTTGTTTGTTTAATAGAGAGAACGAGTTTACATTGTCATCTAGTAATAAGATCATGTGAGTGTTAGAATAATGCTTGAGATATTTTAATGACTTAGACCTACAGTTCTGAACAAAATATATTTCTGTGCAGAATTTTAGACCAAAATGAAGTGACCTGCAAGCAAATACTACCTTTATTTGTTACCATATATATAAATACTGTAAAGGCTCTATCATCAGTTTGGGACGCTTTTATGTCCCCACCAGTGTCAAAATCAAACCTTTGCCTTCCCATAACCCATGCTCAGGAGAACAGAATCTCGGGAGAGAGAAAGTAAGCTATAAAAAGAGGTTTGTGAGTGTCATCCCACTTGGTCGCCTCTCTGGGGTTGATTCGTCCACAGTCCTGGTCTCTTTCAAGTGTCTCTCCAGTCAGGCTATTAGTCGCCCTGCAGTGAGGGTCGACTGAGGAGAAACCTGCACTAATAAGACAGGAGCTTATGGGGGCGTACAGGGGCTAAAGTAACACCATCATCAGCTGAGAGAGCGGAGACTCATAACCACCCTCAGCCTTCACACAAGCTCAGGAGGTGCTTATAGTCTCCATTACGAGGGATGGAGAAGTTTTCTGAAATGAAATGGACTCGAAATGTTATGTTTT
The DNA here is from genome assembly GCA_903798125.1 of Danio choprae. Taxonomy (NCBI): domain Eukaryota; kingdom Metazoa; phylum Chordata; class Actinopteri; order Cypriniformes; family Danionidae; genus Danio; species Danio choprae. The sequence goes on along the minus strand of CAIGQW010000298.1, from coordinate 3,313,648 downwards.
ATGTTGACTGGAGATCTGCGGCACTTGACCTAGTTCACTAGTGTCTGAGAGACCTTTGGCTTAAAGATAGAGTTGCTGACCCATTTTCAATAGCACTGATAGAAGCAGGACAACTGTTTTCAACATGACTTTGTTCCTTACTTTAAAATAAATATGTGATGTTATGAAACATAGTATTATTTACCAGGTTAAACTAAGTTATCTAGAAGTGATAGTACTGTTTTTGAGCAATATGAACAGTGTTATTTGTTGGATCTCTTAAGAACACATTTGTGACTCTGGAGCCCAAAACCTGTCAGTTTTTTTATATATATTTGTTATGATTGGAGAATGTTTGGCTAAGATTTACTATTTGATTTAACTATTAAAACAACTATTTGATAATCTGGAATCTAAGGGGTTAAAAAAAATCACAATACTGAGAAAATCACCCTTAGAGTTGTCTAAATGAAGTGTTTAGCAATGCATATTGCTAATCCAAAAAATTGAGTTTTGATATATTTACAGTAGGATATTGACAAAATAAATTTTCATGGAACACAATCTTTATTTAATAATCAAATACTTTTGGGCATAAAAGAAATGATAAACTTGACCGATACAATGTATTTTTGACTATTGCCAAAAATATACTTGTGCACTGTGTTTTTGTGGTACAGGGTCACGTTTATTCAAATTTGCTATGCTAAAGCTAAACTTTATTGCAGATAGCAGGAGAAGTAGTCAGGATTTTGTCGTCTTGCTTTCAGAAAGTTGCTGAATTGAGGTTGTGTCGGTTGTCTTTGTGAGGGTGGACCTCATTTCCTCTGCAGCTCTTGACAGTTCAGATTAATACAGAAGATCAGATGAAGCTCAAGCACTCAGTGAGGCGACGAGTTTCACCCCAATGTATAAAAGTCTTGGACTCCATCACCTCATTTTTTCTCACTTCTTTTCTACTGTCTCATCTTTAAATGACTCAATCTCTACCACCGTTCACTTGCCTGTTCCCGTTCAAACTCTTGCTGGTGACCTGCTTTTGTGTTTGTTTTTCTCATTACCCTCCATTTTAAATCCTAGATCTTCTCTCGTTCTATCTGTGTATGTGAATCCAGCTGGCCATATCAATTATGGTGTGGATTGTAATTATTTTTTAGAATTTTTAAAAACTATTTCATTCATTCAATTTACTTTGGCTTAGTCCCTTATTTATCAAGTGTCACCACAGCGGAATGAACCGCCAACTATTATGGCATATGTCACAACCCAGTACTGGTAAACACCCATACACTCTCATTCACACATGCAAAAAAAAAAACAATTTCTTATGTGTTAGTACTGTAAAAAGCTTATTATACAGATTATTAGTAGTACAATTAGTAGTAGTTACAATTAATGTAACAAACTTTATAAAAAAAAGAATATATAATTTTTTTATAATAATGTTATTTTTCAATTTGAGTCTATATAGTGCTGTCACTTTGTAAAGAAACACACTGTGTCTGCACACATAGCCCTGTAGCACACCATTGTCGTTTTGCTTGTCAACTACATGAATGCACATGACATCGTCATTTTCATAAAATAACATTTTTGTAATGCTTACAGAGAGATCATGATATCTGCTTGCTGCTGGGATCATTCATATTGCAGCCTACAGCTATATGTTGTAATAATTCAGCTCAACAGCCAATGGGCATCAGCATTACATTTCAATGAGACTCCCTCTCTATCTCTCTTTTACTCCATCCATCGCCTTTGAGCGCTGTAGAGTGATGTGCGTCTCTGCGAAGAAGACTGTCATATGTAAATATGGGTTTCTTGTCTAATCACAATCCTTTTTTCTGAGCGAAGCATGAGAGGCGAAACTCTGCTTTTACCCAAGAAAAGGCTTTAATGCGCATTTGATCTGAGAACACAGCGTGAACACCCCTTATACATTTCTAACTAGAACAGATCTCTTTCAAGCACTTTAACGTGGCTTTATTTCGGCACTGGGGAGAAAACGCACAATTTCACACCCTTTTTAAAAAGCAATAGCTATGTACTGAGAATCTGTTCTGCGAAAATGTATTTAATTCTGAAGCAATAACAACTCCTCAAAAGCAGAATGAAACAGCATTAGTTGAGCCCCGCTATCTTGAACATTTCTCGATATTAAGAAGCTGTGAAACCAAATACTGTAAAATAGGGTTTACTGGGAAAAGGAAAAAGGCTTGACTTGAGCGTTGTGTTTCTTGTACAGGTGTCCGACCGCTGTGTGGTTGCTTTGGTGCCCAAGCAGACGTCCTCCTACAACATTCCACCCACAACTAGCATCTCCCGGACATCTATTAGCAGATACGGTGAGTATGTTTGATGATAGTGATTGAGAACAGGCCTGTAATTATCCGTTTAGCAGATTAGAAACTGGAAACTGGTATACAGATTTACAGTGTTGGGGGTCATCATTACAAGTAACGCGAGTTACGTAATAATATTACTTTTCTAAGTAAGGAGTAAAGTACTTTAAATAATGACATAATAGTTTTTGAGTTACTTTTTAAAAAATTTAATTCAAGTTTTAAGTTGATTTAATTAGCTTTTAAAAGCAAACTGATGAATTAAAATGAACATAGGCACGTCGAATCCCACACTCAATGAGAGAAAGAGCTCCCCGCGGGAACAGACAGAAACCAAGATGGCAGAGCCTTACGATTTTGCGATGGACGTATTCTCCTTATTCTGAACACATGTAAGAAAAGGGGATTGTCTCAATAGACATGGGCATAGTGATTTTACTTATCTAATAAGACAAAGGTGCAAAAATAGCAAACGCATTGCTTTAAACTTCCATTAATCTGTAAATACGGCATGTACGTAGAGCTCTGGGGTCAGAAAGTTCTCAGAAGATAACATTATCCTATACATTATTATATTTTGAAAAACCTTTTAAAAACCCTGCAAGTTCTGGAAGAGATCAAGCCTCAGCCAGGTAAGAAAAAAAAACCCTCAAATGTAATGCAATGCATTACTTTTCATAGAAAGTAACTAAGTAAATTTTTTGAGCAGTAACTCAATATTGTAATGCATTACTTTCAAAAAGTAACTTTCCCCAACACTGCAGATTTAATATAAAGGTAAATATACAGATGAAGAATGGTTTTATATGAGGCCACGTGCTGCAGTTTCGTTTTGCAGCCTGCAGGGAGCCGAAGGGAGCCTTCAGGGTACCAGAGAATAAGAGCGAGAGAGCAAGTCAGGGAGGGTAAGAGGAAGAGAGAGAGGTGTTAGCGTGAAGCTCAGTAATGCTAATTTCTCCGCTGAGTTTGGATGCCACCCGTAATGGACACATTAGCTCCTTCCCCAAAGCATTGCTTTGAGGGAGTGCCACAGGGCTCCCCATCTGGCCCGTTCTCATTTTCCATCACACTGAGCTGCAGGCCACTCTCTGATTGCTAATTATGCACCACCAATGATACTTCACACAGGTGAAAAAACTCCAAAGACATGCAGCCAAATACCAGGGACAGTGATGAAATGGAGCCCCTTGTGCGTTGTCATCTAGCAACCCTGCCAAGCTATGCACACGAACATCTCACCTGGCTTGAGTTCACTAACATCCACATGAAACACGGCCCGTATCGGTGTATTTCACAATTCTGGTTATCAAAGCTCGAAGCTGTTTCTTGCATACGAGCGGTGTAATGAAAGAATGCAATTATCTTCTCTTATCGTTTGTAAACATAATGACATTTAAAGTTCAGGGAACACTTCAAACGGCGCAACAGGAAACCTGAGAAACATTTTAAAAAGCTATCTTTATTTCTCAGCCGTGCTCTCCGTTAACCAAAAACCTCAGTGTTTTTCGTATCCTCTCCCTCAATTGGGCAGTTAAGAGATTTAGGGTTACGTTTGGCACGTTGATCTATTTTATTGCAAAAAGCTTGTTGTGTATTTTAGGAAACTCGTCAAATAGGAATGAGATGGCACTACGCAGGGCTGATTTTTGGCTGTTTTTACAACCTGATCTTCTGTGTGGTGCATAAAAAGCAGCTATCTCATCTGGCAGAGCCCCGGTGCCCATCAATCACGCCATGGCACAGCGGGCACAGCTGTGCACAGGCACCCGCTGATTGATTCATATCAATTTAATGCTCAACACTTAGCAGCTCGGCTCAATTTAGCATGCCAGCACCCCCGGCCCAAAAAAACACACTGCTCACACACCTCTGACTGAAGAGAGCAACATAACCGTATATGCCAGTTAAGTTTGATATGTGGTCAATTGTGCTTTCATAAATAGTACATTACTATATGCTTTACTTATAAAAAGTCAATATTTTTAATACATTTTAAAGTTTTTATTAAAAATCACCATGTATATGTGTGCAAAAGGAAAACCAACAATCCTGCACACTATCAGTACTCTCTGAATGACTTATTAAATATAATATTTCAGTCTCACAACCTTTATTAGACATGTTTTCCTACAAGCAATGCATATGCATTCAGCCCATAAGTGAGTCAATTTAATTCACAAACCTTTCAGATTAATTTGAAATTATTTTACCAACTAATAACTTAAACAGTACCATACTTTTTTGTTTCAATGGATCCTAATTATTAATAATATATTAAAACTATTAGAAATATTTAGACATTTCTATTTAAGTACAGGGCCTCACAGTGGCGCAGTGGGTAGCACATTTGCCTCACAGCAAGAAGGTCGCTGGTTCGAGCCTCGGCTGGGTCAGTTGGCGTTTCTGTGTGGAGTTTGTATGTTCTCCCTGTGTTGGCGTGGGTTTCCTCCGGGTGCTCCGGTTTTCCCCACAAGTCCAAAGACATGCGGTATAGGTGAATTGGGTAGACTAAATTGTCCGTAGTGTATGAGTGTGAATGGGTGTGTATGGATGTTTCCCAGAGATGGGTTGCAGCTGGAAGGGCATCCGCTGCGTAAAACATATGCTGGAGAAGTTGGCGGTTCATTCTGCTGTGGCGACCCCAGATTAATAAAGGGACTAAGCCGAAATGAAAATGAATGAATGAATATTTAAGTACATAGCCCTAGACTGTTCATTCAAACGGTAATACAGTAACCACTAATTAATCATTTGTTAGACTGATTAAGATTAGCTCTAGAATAACTTGATAGTTTGATCCTATTCCCGGAAAATCATATTTATGCCTCAGATGACCATATTAAGTTATCTGAGATTAAAAATCATAAATTATAACTTCTCTCCCACTCTCACTGCAAATCTGCCACTGTCCAGTTTGCTCTAATTTGCCTAAACACACCTATTTGTAAGCTTCTACAGTATATGACTGGCAATTCCGCATGAAATGCAAATTTTCAGGGTTTATTTTGCTAGTGCTCATTGATAGGACAAAAATAAAACCCCACTCCTACTCAATATTCTTTTCCAGTTAAAGATAAGTCATCAAACTGAAATAAAATATCACAGCAACTTCCAATTCATGCAGACTTTAAAGCAAGACACTGTAGGTGGAAAAAAAAGTGTGTGTGTGTGTGTGTGTGTGTGTGTGTGTGTGTGTGTGTGGGTGTGGGTGTGGGTGTGGGTGTGTGTGTGTGTGTAATTAGAGTTGGAGCTAATCTCTTCAAGACAGAGTTTGGACAACATCATCTCATTAATATATTTCATTTTGAGATTTTGCTATAATTGTATTTGAAATGTATTTCTTTTTTTTTTTTTCAAAATTCTGATTTGCCAATTAAATAATTGTTTTGGACCTTGGTATATTCAATAGTGCAGAAACAGACAACAAAATTTGATTTAAAGAGAAATTAGTGCAAAAAAAAACAGTATTACATACACACTTCAGTAGTAATACCTCAATGCCAATACTGTGGCAAAAGCCAAAAGGGCTGTAAGTTTGCAGTAGCTTAAGGTGGATTGAAACCCCGATCCATTCCTTCCTGTACCTCCTGCTGCTAACACCACCATTCCTCCTGGGGTTCTCCCTTTGACTCCGGCCTACTCAAAATTCCACTTCTGTCTCTAAATAGCCAAGGCTATTTGCCTTCCTTTGCTGTTTCACATGCCCTTTGAAGCCAGGTGACCAAGAAAGAGACAGGTGCTTTGAAAAGACACAGAAGAATATTCCACCATTGTGAAAAGCCGATCCAACCTCCTCCCAAGAGAGCACTCAACCGCTGTGGGGAGAAAAAAAAGCCACACATCTAATTGGAGAAGTGAGCAGGAGACTGATTACTTAACACGCGAGGATGGAAGAGAAAAGGAGATGAGATGGATGAGTGGGGAGCTTAACTCATTAGAAATCTTTAGATGCATTGATTAGGTCCTGCGATGCAAACGTTTAAAGCATGTCTGCCGCACAATGAATCAGGACGAGCCAATTATGAAGCCTTTGAAAAGGAGGCCAGAGAGCTTCGACTCATCTTGCTCAGTCTCGAACTAATACAGAGATGAATCCTCTGCAGAGAGAGAGAGATACAGAGGGTTAGACAGAGCAAATGAAATGTGAGAGAGTCTTGCTCTTTTTTTATTCATTCCAAAAGAATGACAGCGTGGAAGAATGGCGACGTAAGATCATAATCCTCTTTCTTTATCTCTCTCTCTCTTTTTCGCTATTCCCACAGACTCAACATTCCGGTACACGGGCAGTCCGGACAGCCTGCGCTCTCGTGCTCCTATGATTACTCCAGATCTAGAGAGCGGAGTCAAAGTCTGGCATCTGGTGAAGAACCATGAGCATGGAGACCAAAAGGAGGGCGACCGTGGCAGCAAGATGGTATCTGAGATCTACCTCACCCGCCTGCTAGCTACTAAGGTAACACCTCAAATTTGAGTGGAGAATTTGATAATTAACAGGGTTTGAAACTCACTAGGCCAGTTTATAACCACTTGCGATGATTCACATAATGTGATGATATACATAATGAGTGAATGTGCAGTGCTTCAGTTTATATGTAAACAGGTGGCCTACTGTGTTTGTCCATTGACATTGACAATGAGTATGTTTAGATGGACACCAATACTCTGATTTTACTAGGATTAAGACAATATTCTGATTAAGAGTCTACCATGTAAACGGCAATTTTGAATTACCTTAATCCGACGAAAGTCATAATTGAACTAAATAGAAATAGAATTAAGACACGTGGAGAATGCCGATTTTAGTCTTTATTGAAGTGCAGTACAGACATGGAAACCGTTAATTACAGTTTTTTAGTACTTTCAAACAGTGTGAGAAATGAACTGCAGTTGAACTTGTCGAAAAAAACGAAACACCCAAAATCACATATGGTGCCATGACGAACACAAACTGTTGTTGTGTAAAAAGTGACATAATGACGTTAATCAAACTATGCACTGTACTATAGCATGTAAAACAGGAACATCAAAGGAACATTCAAAAAGCAGCTCATATAATCACCTTAATCATATTATTGTCTTATTCAGATTAAGGCAAATAATTATAGACAAGCAAAACATATTGTCTTGTTTTAAGAAATAATATGTCAAAATTTGCCAATGGGGTAAGCAAAATATAATTTTATTAGGAAAAACAAGATTATTTTGTTAACCGATTGGCAATGGGTTAAGCAATTTTGGCATATTATTTAAGAATTTGTAGATATTTGGAGTAGAAACAAGACAAAAAAGCTAAGTAAGAAAAGCATTTTTGCAGTCTATAGACCTAGTGTACAAAACAAGAAATACTGTTCCTTTATTAATTATTTTCTGTTCAATGATGATTCTTTTCCTATTTAGGGTACGCTACAAAAATTCGTGGATGACCTGTTCGAGACTCTTTTCAGTACAGTGCACAGAGGCAGTGCGCTTCCTTTAGCTATCAAATATATGTTTGACTTCCTGGACGAGCAAGCAGACAAGCATGGCATCCATGACACTGACGTCCGCCACACCTGGAAAAGCAACTGGTGAGAAAACACGCTCAAATGATCTACCTTTCCTCAAAATTGCATTTCTCTAACACGAAGTGGCCTGAACTTGTGTGTGTCTGTTTATTCCCTGCAGCCTTCCTCTGCGTTTCTGGGTGAATGTGATTAAGAATCCCCAGTTTGTTTTTGACATCCATAAGAGCAGCATCACGGACGCGTGTCTGTCTGTGGTGGCTCAAACCTTCATGGACTCCTGCTCCACATCCGAACACAGACTGGGCAAAGATTCGCCCTCTAATAAGCTGCTTTATGCTAAAGATATCCCCAACTACAAGAACTGGGTAGAAAGGTAAAACTATTCAGATTTCTTTTTTCAATGTGTTCTTGTAACAAACCGCAGTTCTTATTTCCTTTATACAATCTCAATAATTCAATAGCAAAAAATAAGGGTAGTTGACAAATAGGCAGTAACCTTTTGAAGAAAAGCTTTTTTTTTTTTTTTTTTTTTTTTACATTTTTACTGAACTGAATGTTAAATACATCCTATGGTGTGACATGGCAGAAAATCAGAAAAACTCTTAATATAATAATACTAATATATGTAATAATATGTACATATTAGGGCTGCACGATATTGGAAAAATCGAACTTTGCGATATTAGTTTTTCTGCATATATATTGCGATATTGCACATACATTTTCACCAGATGACTGGAATATCTCTATTTGGAAAGAAGGAATCATTTAAGATTGGTTGGGGTGATTCTGTAGGGGAGTGAATCATGCGTAAAATATAAAAAACACTCCACGAGGATAGATTAATAGAATAGAGAAAAAGACACAAATGAAATGAACAGTGTTTTACGGTACTCAGGTACAGTAATTGAATAATCACATGTAAAATAATACTGTTTTGTCTTCATGGAATAAGTAGTTCAATAAAAATAATCATTATTAAAGTTACAAATGCTACAATTTCTTATGCCTGAAGGCTTTTAACAAAAACACATGCAAATAGCTATAATGCAGACTCAACATTGCATATGCTGCTATTTAACTATTGCAAATGATCACATTGCGATATCGAAGCTGAAATTATATATTGTGCAGCCCTAGTACAAATATTATTATGTAATATGTACATATATTATGTACAATATGTAATAATATAGGGGCCTCACGGTGGCGCAGTGGATAGCACGTTCGCCTCACAGCAAGAAGGTCGCTGGTTCGAGCCTTGGCTGGGTCAGTTGGCGTTTCTGTGTGGAGTTTGCATGTTCTCCCCGTGTTGGCGTGGGTTTCCTCCGGTTGCTCCGGTTTCCCCCACAAGTCCAAAGACATGCGGAATAGGTGAATTGGGTAAGCTAAATTGTCCGTAGTGTATGAGTGGAATGGGTGTGTATGGATGTTTCCCAGAGATGGGTTGCAGCTGGAAGGGCATCCGCTGCGTAAAACATATGCTGGATAAGTTGGCGGTTCATTCCGCTGTGGCGACCCCAGATTAATAAAGGGACTAAGCCGAAATGAAAATGAATGAATCAATGAATGTAATAATATAATATACAAATAGCATGAGAAGGATTTATCTTCATTGCTGGACACTTATTTTTATATAGTGCTATTGGGTTTATGAAAATATCAATAGTACTTTGTTCTCCATGAGTTGTCGTACTTGTTGGACATTTTCAGTAAATGGACAACAAAACATAACAATTTTATAGTGGTTCCAAAAAAGTGAAATATGTAAAATATACTAAAACAAAAACAGAGCGATCACCATGAGCAATCACCATGACCCATGGCGCATGCCTTGCGTGTAGTCGTGCATTTATACTTCTGTGCGCTGTTTGTGTTGCTCTGCAATAACACTTCCGAAAAGCTAGCTGGCAGTAGGTTTTTATGTTCCTCTGTATCATGTTTCTTCGCGGGTGTTTTGTTTTTTCTGAATGCTAACTTAATGTACAAGTAGCTCAAATTTGCTCATTTAGAGAAGGGAACCAGCTGACTTGCAGTAATTATAATCATAAGGTAAATACAAAACATCTGGAGTTTCTTCACGGGACTCGACACTTGTAAACACTCGCTGCATCGGGCTCGTGGCTCTCAGCACCGCCCACACTCATCACCACTATCTAGCCGACCAATCACAGAGCTTGTTCTACACGTCATTGCGACGTGTAGTTACATTTTTTGAGAGGTCAGTTTTGTGATTTTGCTCATAAATGCAAAAAATGTAATGACATGGAAGACAAATACATGTTTAACCATTTACTGCATTTTAAATTATGTCAATACTTATTGTATTCATTTTTGTGATGTGTGACAGTGAAAATTTAAGAGCTCAGATGCAAAAATTTCCATCGAAAATTTGCATTTTTCTTAGACTCCTATGTTTATGTTCAGTTATTTCACTTTAAAGATCATGAAAAGAACCTATGCTTTGCCATAAAAGTGAAATTACTGAACCTACACACCGGAGAAAAATGAGAAAATGCTCATTTAAAAAATAAATTTCAGGTAGTATTTAGAGGTTTTTGCATCTGAACTTAAATGCAACCTCATGTCAACGAGCTTGCACACACAGTTGATTTTTTTGGTATTGATTATCACCCCCTGATGGTCTCCACAGGTACTACGCTGACATCAGCAGGCTGCCAGCCATCTCTGATCAAGACATGAATGCGTATTTGGCGGAACAGGCCAGACTTCACTCCAGCGAGTTCAACATGCTCAGTGCCCTCAACGAGATTTACTCCTACATTAGCAAGTACAGCGAAGAGGTGAGGCCATCTGAAAACATGCCCACCCGGCCTTCATTTTCTAAACATCCTCATTGATTTCATGCATTATATCAGTGCTGACTTTATGCCTCAGTTTATCAGCTCTGTATTGAAACCGACTGCTCTGGAAAATGCCCAACAAAAAGTGATTTTTAAAACATTTATTTTAATGATTGATGGTTCCAGGCAAAGTATGCCTGAATAAAAACACTGCTGGAATTTCAGGCTGTTATGCCAGAAGCTCAATAATATTTTTTTCTGAAATATACATTTATGTTTGTTATATAGAATATTTTGTGGAATATAAGCAACCTAAATAAATAAATAAACAGCTTTCAGTTGATCTCTGGGTCTGGTGGAAGCACCGATACCTTAGCTTAGCATAGATCATTGAATCGGATTAGACCATTAGCATTATGCTTAAAAAAATTGTTTTGATAATTTACCCATTAAAAGCTTGACTCTTCTGTAGTTATCCTGTACTAAGACTGACAAAAAATGAAAAGTGGCTATTTTCTAGGTCGATATAGCTACAAACATCCAATCAATGAACTTTACTACCAAACCATAGCTGCAGCAGGTGCAATGATGTTATGAAGCGCTGTTATCTAGTTACCTAGCTAGGGACAATTAACTCCAGAAGAGACAAGCTTTAAAAAGAAAAGCTATTATTTTTTAAATACATTTTTTGAGCAAGATGCTAATGGTCTAATCTGATTCAATGATCTATGCTAAGCTAAACTAAAAGTGCTCACACCAGAACAGAGATCAGCTGAATGACTTGAAAAATGGTACATTTTTTAACTCTAAGCGACTTTTGAAATAAGTCTATTTACAAAAAATAGAGTTCTTTTAAGAAAACAATATTATGTGGAATAATCCTGATTTTCAGTCACAAAAAAATAAAACCTTTTGATTTAATAGAAAAAAAAACTGCTTTTGAAATTTGAAAAAATATCAGACCTTTTTAAAATAAGACAAATATATATTTTTTAAAACATAACTAGTAAATCCAGCTTATCTAGAGTAAATGAGAATTTCCAAGTGATTACTAGTTCAGTTCCTCAGTCCTAAAAAAAAACATCATCTTGATCAGTTCAGTTAATGTAGAATAACATGCACTTGCGAAACAAGAGTTTCACAGAATGATGTCATCTTTAACCAGTCTGGAAAGCCAGCAGCAGCTAGATTCACACACATGCACGCACACACACACACACACACACACACACACACACACACACACAAACACACTTCTGCAGTGCAGAGACAGACAGCGAGCCAGAATGAATAGGCTTCTGATGAGGAAGATTACACACAGCTAGATCACTGACAGCCACTCCGACACAAAGAGCGCTCCAGAAGGGCCACGATGGAGATGTTCCAGCTGTAATGGCAGCTCCACTCAGGGGACCCATTAGTCTGACCTTTACTTTACACAGCATTTAGGACTGCAGCCTCTCCTCTCCTCTCGCTCTCATCTAAATATCCGTCTCTGCTTGCTGGTCTGTTTTCTCTTGTCCTCACATTCCCCCATACTCTCAATCACTTGTTTTTGTGTCCTTTTCATTCTTTTATACACTAGGACCGTGTATTTGCAAATAGAGTTTAGTGGTTTCCTATCAGAGTGTACTACCAAGAGTACTTAAGTACATTCCTGGGGGCACTGGGAAACAGTTTTTATATTAAACAAGTGTATTTATGTAAATGATTTTAACAAATGTAAAGATGTCAGAACAGACTGTTGTTTTAATTATTTTATACTTACATTTTTGTCAGGACAGAAAACATAATATATTAATAAATGTAAATATGTATTCACCATATTTAATGTTGATATATAATTTTATAAAATAGTTGTTTCATTATTTTTTAATATTAATAATAATATTCTTATAAGTTATATATTATATATTATATATTTTTATTAATCTGCAATTCAAGTTAATAAAAAATATTAAATATTATAATAAAAATGTTTTTTAAAAATACAGGAAAATAAAATAGTTTTTTTAATTTAAACATTTTTTTCAATTATACAATTAATACAAGTAAATGGAAAGTAAATTCATTCACACAAAATGGTAATCTAAGTGGAAAATATGATATTGTAGATAATAATGAATGTGTAAATATTAATCTGCATTTTTAAGTTAAAAATATTTTTTCATTAGCATTTTGTGAAAAATGAACATTGTTTAGAAATATTGAAAAATCCATCAATCCATGTTTATTTTGTCCCCAAAAACCTATCTAAAAGGGTGGTTTTGTTCATCCACCCAAATGTGTGTGGCAAGACAATTCGTACCCGCACACAGTCATTCAGATTCATTATACAATGCGAATAGGACGACTGAAAATAATTACCTCTGTCAGCGCTCTGGAGCACTTAACCTGATGAGAGAGAGAGAACACTCGCTCTCTGTAAAATGAAGGCGACTGAATGAGACACAATGATGTGGAGATGTGGAGATGCGCTCCTGCAGCTATGCTGAAACACATGAAATATTCAGTGCGTGAGCTGCTCGTTCAACACAAGCTCACGCTGTGGAGCTCCAGCGGCTGCAGGAGTGTTGACCTGCTGAGACACATGTGACCACAGCTGTCCTGTGAAAACTCAGATGCTGATGGAGGACCATACACACATCTACTGCCTCATCATCCAGTTGATGGCTTTCAGAATTTACTTTTTGAGCATGCATGCTTTTGAGTTTGTAGTGAGGCTAAAATAATTCCTTGTTGTCATTGGGATGAATCTTTTGGAAGAACTATGCTGGCAGAGCATATATTGAATCTAAAATTTTAACTAAAAGATTGCTGGTTTGAGATTCAAAACACCCTCAAAACACCAAAAAAAAGGTTTATTTATTTCAGCTCAGTCCCATGTGGAAACATATTTTGCAAATTAGTAGCTAATGATTATGGTTTTGTTTGTAATAAAATGAATGGTTAGACCCTTAAACTATACTAGGACCTGAGAAGGTTGTACCAAAGCATAGAAATAGCTACATGCTAATTAGCAAATAACTTAAAATAGTCATATGTTGGGGTTATAGTTACATAGCAATTGTTATACCAGCTGGGAAACGTAACTATTTTACATATTGTCAGAAAAGTGTCTGAAAAATATTGTCAGAAAAGTGTCACAAGCTTCATTTGTACAAAGATTTACATTATTAAAATGAGTGTGGACAAAACCCCACCCCTAAACACCATCACCATTTGGGATGAGCAAATCATACTAAAATATATGCATGGGATTTTACAAATTCATACAAAATAGCCACTAAATCAAACAGTTACAGGTGCTGTGAGATTGCCACACAAAACATTCTAAGGCCTAATAGTTTATTAATTCTTTAATTGAAGCAAAACTGACAGAAACGTAAACAGCTGATAGAGTATACATACTTGTGCATTATTCAGTCACAAGATTGCGCCAAACAGTCAAAAACGCAAAGCTGACAGAAACGAAACCGGCTGAATAAAGCATACTAACCTATGTATTATTCATTCAGAAGACGACGCCAAACAGCCGAAAAGAGTATGCGTATTTCAGTTGTTATCTCGGAATAACATACCTTGAAATGTCACAACTGACCGATTAGAGTATTTCAGAGAGCTGTGTAATAAAAACAATTAAATGGTAAGCACATACTAGAGTTTGATGCAGTTTTGTTTGTAAAATACTCAATGACAGCTCGCACATTTTTAGAATAACCCTCACAATATTATTGATAAATAAATTGGTAAATCTCACAAACCCTTACTTGTTAGTCAGCATATGCTGGTAAGGTATGCAAAGCTAGTCTTGCTTGATTCAATGACCAGCATTGAGACCAGCATTGAAACCAGCATACCAGCATCAAAACGTACCTTACCACCATATGCTAGTTTTTTCAGCAGAGGGGGTGCAAAGTGAACATTCTACCAAATATCTCTTGTGTTTATTATGGGAGTTTGAAGTTTTTCCTTTAATCTTTATCTACTCCATTGCTGTTTGGATCAGCATGCCATTCAAAAGAATAAGTATTCATAAAGTAACCGAAAAAAAAGTAGCCGATCAATGCAAGTTTCAAAACAGCAATCAAAAGAGATTTTGTTTACAATCAGTCAATCTTCTGCAGTTATAGGAGGAAGAGATTCCCTCATTCACCAGAACTCTCACGTCCACCGTTTTAGGCATCTGAAAGAGAACATTAATGAAGGCTCTTCTTGGCTAGCTGGAAGTGCCCATATCGATCTAGTTTGCCATTATTTCTGCTGTTTGATGTGTAAATGAGTGGCAGACAGCAGCCATGATGCCATGTCCTGTAGTGTTCCTCTGACACGGCAGTCTGAGATTATGACATGAGCGCAGAGAGGGGGGTCTGTTCCGTCTGTCCTGTCCGTCTGCCTTCCCCCTCTCAACATGACTCGACACTTCAAAAAAAAAAATTTGCAGAAGGAAATGAGAGATGGCACTCTGCAGTTTGGGTCAGAGTCAAGTTATACTTTCCTTTTCAATGAAATATTCATGGAATGAAGTCTCTGGCAATTTTTCTCTCAGAGGCTGAAAATTAGTCCAAGTCTCAAATCACAGTGAGCAGTAACTGCTCTGTGATAATTAGATATAGAGTATGCCGTCTGAAGAACGAGTCTGCTCTTTAAAGCCTGCCTCCATCGGTTTTATGCTTTTAAATGAGCTCAGTTTTGCTCATTGAACCCAATTCTCATTTGGTTTTATGTCATGCATTTCAATAAATGCTTTATATTTTTTGTCGCTCTTCTTCTGTCATGGGATGCCATAAAATATTTCCAACATTTTTATTTGCTTTTTGAAGCAGTTTTAAAACATCCTTTATTTACAAATTCATATATCAAATGCTAAGGTTTCTTTTAAACATGTTTTTTATTTATATTTGTATTTTTATGCATTCATTTTAATGCTATTGAATGGAATAATTTCCTTAAATGCTCCATTTCAGCCTTCCCTGCCAACACATTAAATGCTTTAAAAACTTTACCATAATATATACTTTAGTGCACATAAGATCTGACATAATGGCACAGAGCAGTGGTTTTCAACCTGTGGGTTATGATGGTTTTGCTGGGAAGCTGTTATTAATAGAAACAACAATTTTGTAAAAATGTCTAGTCATAATTTGATACATAAATAATTTGTATAATTAAATAGCAAGCAATAAATAATAAATTGTTACTATGCGTTCACTATTTGATTTCCCCAACCTACTCACTATTTTTTTTTTTACTGCACATCGCTGTCAATGGGTGCAGTGCTCCAGGGAAAAGATTTAATAGATGAATTCTGGTGCAGGCGTTAAGATAAAATTATCTGCGGGACTCCTGTAAAATGGATATATGCATAAAATAAATAAGGGCCAATAAATTGGTATTTATCTAACTCACAGAAGCATCAAGAATGCATTTTCAAAGGGATACTTCACCCAAAACTG
Source organism: Danio choprae (assembly GCA_903798125.1). Classification (NCBI taxonomy): domain Eukaryota; kingdom Metazoa; phylum Chordata; class Actinopteri; order Cypriniformes; family Danionidae; genus Danio; species Danio choprae. The sequence continues at coordinate 3,297,563 of CAIGQW010000298.1, read as the reverse complement.
AAAATGTGGTCTTCATTTACTGACCCTTTACTTGTCACAAAACTGTTTCAGTTTTTTATTCTTCTGTTGAATGCAAAAGAAGATATTTTGAAGAAAGCTGGTTGCAGGTTTTCAGCCTTCTTCAAAATATCTTCTTTTGTGTTCATGAGAAGAAAAATACTCATACAGGTTTGGAAACACTTGAGGGTGAGCAAATAGTGAATACATTTTCTTTCTGTTTTTCTTCTTTATTTTGGTGAACTATCCCTTTAAAGCCATTTCCTTTGGGAAGCAGTGGAATCACTGAATGAGTTCCTTTTTCTCCAATGGACATTTTTCACAAAAATGTCATGACACATTTGACGGTCATAATATTCTTAAATCCTTAAAAGTTTACAATATTTAAAAAAAAATTTAAATGTTATGTACATTTATATGTATTTACATATGTACTATATCATCTTTGCATCAAATTATAAAACAAAAATTACCACTTGTGCGAGGTGTTTCTAACGCAGCGTCTTTGGGGCAGGACAGTAAATTTGACGTTGTTCTCTCTTCTGGCTGCCGTTATCAGTCTCACATTATTTTTTCCTTTTTCTGAAAGTCTTGATTACACCATTGTGGAGTTTTTCTGTTCTTATTTCAGCAAATGGGATTGTAAAAAAAATATTTGTTGTACTTTCCGAGCACTCAAAGCTTACCCAACTATGACAACTTCTGCTACCGAGAAACCCAGCATGTGAAATGGGGTCTATAGTAGCAATCAACAAGGTCACATTTGTATTTACTCAAATATAACACAAATGATGCACAGGAGCGGGGGAAACTTCAGTATTGTAGAAAAATCTGTCCTGCAAAGATCTAGCCTCAATAACACTTTCTTCTGTTCTAGATCACCGCTGCACTGGATCAGGATGAGACGGCCAAGAAACAGCGATTGGCCTATAAAGTGGAGCAGCTCATCGCCGCCATGTCGCTGGAGAGCTGAGAGAAAAAAAACAAGATCTTCACTCAGTCCAACCATCATCCAAAGCCTCTCCACACCAGAAGAGAGCAACACTGGCTAGAGACATCACACCAACAATAGCTTGTGCTTTTTTCTACAATTCTGTGAAGAGGTCACCTTTTAAGACCAACTATTTGATGAAAGCAAGTCTTCACATGGCTTTTATCTTAAGGATGGGATCAAGATTGGAACCTGTGGACTTCTATTTTTTAGTTGTTTCTTTTTAAGGGGAAAAAAATAAAACATTGCGGGACGAGCAGCTTCCTGAGGCATTTTGTGTTTTGTTTTTTTAGTTCATCTATCTGATTAACGTGATGGATGCAAGACTCGATTTCAGGAGTCTGACGAGACCCCGATACTTCCTCAGAAAAATTGTGCTTGCTAAAACCATTTCAGGAGGATTCGACAGAAGGAAACAGACATCTACTGCCTCGCCATTATCGTCCAGTTGATGGCTTTAACTTCCAAATTTTATTTTTATACATGAGTTCTTTCTGTTGAGTCGGCTAGCGTAATTCCTCATCGTTGGTGTGGCGAAAGCTCGAGTGGCTTCTTGTCCTTGGAAAGCTACCAACACGCGCGTGTGCATGTCCACACTCTAGTAATCCCTCCAACCCGAGAGACAGCAAAGCATCTTGGGAGATGAACAAAAAAACGAGGCCCAAAGTTTAACCAGCATGTCCCAAACTCTCTTGAAATGACAGCAAAGGACCACAGACCAGTTTGGAACTGGACCAACTCGGCTCTCTATGTGCATATGTCCTGTTTTCTACATGTAAGCGTATGTGAATGTACAAACGTTACTCTATTTTGTCTTCGCATTTTTGTTGCTTTTCTAAAAAACAAACAGGAGTCAGTTGAGCTGATCTCCACGGCACGACGTCCTACAGAACTGAACCTCCCTCTCTCCATAGTAGCGCTGCTGAGATTTTAGAAAGGAAAGCGGCGACGAGTAGCACCTTCAGCTCAAATTCACACGTGGAGGAAAAACCCTTTCAAACGAGACTCGCTTGAGATCATCTTACCGGAAAGTATTAATTATTATGTATGGTCCAATGTGTGTGTAGTCTGCATGCATTATACAGTACCTCATATAGAAGAAAAAAAGAATAATAATAATAATAATAATAATAATATCTCCTTTCCCATTTACTCCTGTTGTTCAAGTGCCAAGAGGTCATGTGAGTTGTGGATGACTCAGAGGAACGCCTATGATGATGTAATATACCATGTCACTTCCTTTCTGTACACATCCGTCGGGATTAAGTGCCAAAAGATCACTTATTTACGCACTTGTCGGTTGATGCTTTATTAAGGGAACGGACCCTGTATACTGTACAAAAAAAATCTCCGGTTTAGAAGTTCACTCACTCAACTTTGAAATTCAGGTACGAAAAGACCGGGAACTTTAGAACGGTGTTTGTAAATATAAAGTATTTGTGAAATACTTTAGATCTTGATAGCTTGAGTGGGATTTTTTTTTCTTTATTCCCCCATCTGACATGAAATATGTCAACAGAACGCATGAACAAAAGACAACACGGCTTTCATTTATAATGCATGATGGCAGGTTTTTTGAAGATCATCCGAAGCCAACTAGACAAGGTCGTTCAGGTCAGAGTCATCTGAGGTTCACGGAGGTTCCGGGAAAGGGATTTATCTTCTCAACAGTAAAAATGCAGTATCGGATGTGAAGAAACCGACTCAAATGGCCGAAATGGTTGTTTTTTTTCCCCCCTGTGGCCTTAGAACATTTAATCTGTTGTTTCTCGTTGATTAAATCAGCGACGTGTCATTTGTCTCCCGGTCTTTGTGAACTGTTGGAGACTGATCAGATCTCTCTCTCAGGCGGGTGGTGTTGGTGGAGCATAGGAATGAGATGGAGACAGACAGACCCCTTTAGCTTCAGATTCCTCCTGCTGCTTTGAAGCTCGCCTTTGATCTCAACTAGTCATGTGCACAGTGTGATCGGAGATATATAAAAAACACATCAAAAATAGGATCCAGTGCAGGAGATTACTAATGAAGAGCTGCATGAAAGACAGTGAATTAATCTGTTAAAGGAATAGTTCACCCGGATGATCGATTATTCACTCACAGGTCTGTCCAGGTCTTGAATTTCTTTTTCCGTGGAGCACAAAAGGAGAATTTTTTTAAAGGATATTTTGGTCAATATTTGACACGCGGTTGCAATGAAGGCTTTAAAACGCCATAAAGGACACAAAAGCATCTTACGAGTGCATTTACCGAATCAATGAACTCATTGATATAGTATGACTCAAAAATGACAGCTATTACATGAAAAAAATGGAGGAGATTTGAAAGAGTGTGGTCCGTTTCTTAAGATGTGGAACAAGTTAAAGAGGAGTCATCTCATTTTGGTGTGAAATTAAATGATTTTTTATGCAATAAGAAAGCAATTTAGATACTAGTGTCTGCTTTTTTCAAATGCATTTAAAAATGTCAAAATAGGGAGCAATGAACATATGGAACAATGCACCATTTTCATTCACTTGAACATATATATATATATATATATATATGTTCAAGTGATATATATATATTTATATATATATATATATATATATATATATTTATATATATATATTTATATAAAAATAAAACAGTTGTTCTGACTTATACTTATCAAATGATCATGCTTATCTAATAGTCATGCTAAATTCCATTATATTTTAAATAATAAAAAAATGACAAATGGGTAAAACCTTTAAACACTTTAAAAAGTGATTAGTTGACTAAAAAAGTGAGAAAACCCATTGCTTTTAAAGTGATTAGTTGATTTTACTTTAAAAAAAACTAGTAAAATTATTAAGCAGATGGACTACACTGTAAAAAATGCTGGCTTCCACACAATTGATTCACGTTGTCCTGACACAAATTGATTAAGTTAACTTTAATTGGTTTGAAAATAAATTTAAGTGGTTTGAAAATAAAGCATTTAAGTTGTCCCAAAACAATCTCAAGAATTGTGTTGTTTTAACTTATTTTAAATAAGTAGTTTGAACAA
>CAIGQW010000298.1:3232276-3263078 GCA_903798125.1 Danio choprae | reverse complement strand
ATATATATTATAAGGTTAAAACAGAAACAAAAAAATATAAAAAATGAAACGTAATTGTTGTTTTTAATACAGGTTCTTCCATAAAAGGAGGCATATATAGCGATATGTATTAGTGCTGTATACTTAATGAAACCACAGTATAGACTAGTCTTTCGAAGCATGAATATTAATGCCCAAAAGACTGTTGGCCATGAATTTTTTACCTCGTAAATGTCATCCTATCTTTGTGACAGTGAAAGTTAGGGGGCTAAATTATATATTTGTTTTTATCATATTTGTAATATCATTACCCATTAACTGCTTGTGTTTTGGAGTGATTAGCTACAGAAGTCAGAGAGCTTGAGACAGGAGTCAGTAACACATAAACGCTGACTTGTGATCTCTTAAACTGATTTGGGACCATGAGCCCCACCCGAATCCCCTCACCATGATGTCATCACCTTCTCTTATGCAAACCAGCTGTTTGCTTAAATGGCCTTTAGATACCAGCCAACTTTTTACACGTTTGTACAGGAATGAGGGAGAGGCAGAGAAAGAGCATATGTGTGCATTTCATATCAAACAAGAAACTCTTGAGTAAACAGCGCTTTCGGCCAAATAAGTGAGATATTGGATCGTATAGATCCAAGGCACACAAAGATGAGGTCTCTCAGGGATAAAGTAGAAATGAATAGTGAGCACGTATCGATTTATTTTCCAAAACTTTATTCCTATCACAAGCATACATCAGTTTAACACAATGTTAGAACACCGATCCAAAATATGACGGAACACCGGAATGTTAAAATAAAATATCATCGTTGAAAAATAAAGGACATGTTATTCATATGCAGACAATTTCTTTTTTAATGGTTTATTTCAAGAGAAGCAATCACTCTAGCACCAATTTTTGACCTCAAAACAATTTGTGAGGCATGAAGTGTTTAAAGGGATAGTCCACCCAAAAATGAAAATTCTGTCGTCACTTACTCTATACTTATCCTAAACCTGTATGAGTTTCTTTCTTCTGATGACTCAAATGAAAATATTTTGAAGAAGTGACTGGAGCATAGGCATTGGACTGTCCATAGTCATAGTCCCTAACCTGATTTCACCAAGTAGGACATGTTCCTGGATTAACATCTGTGTTGATCCTGGAACAACATTCCAATCAGCCAATCAGAATTAAGGAAGATGTTTACTGTTTATGTTTAGGATTCAGTTAGGTTTATGCACTTCTATATGATTGTTATCCAACTATTATTCTCATCGGATTTTGGGAATAATTTACAGTTATGGTTGGGTTTAGGGGTAGGGAATAGGTATGGATTACATTTTCGAACAAAAATGATGTTCTAGGATCAACATTGATGTTAATCCAGGATTGTACTTGGCAAAATCATGACCTGCATCCATAGTTTAGTATGGCAGTCAGTGGGTGCACTATGAAATTCTGTTTTTTTCCCAACCAACTTTAACCCAACAGTTCGCTATGTCCATATTATACCCATATTTTGGTTGATGCAACCCAGCATTTTTTGGAGTGTGGTGTCAGCTATTTGATTACCACCATTGTTTAAAGTATCTTCTTTTTTGTTCAACTGAAAAAAAAAACAGCTTGAATGTGAGTAAATGATGACAAAATCTTCATTTTTTGGTTCACCACCCCATCCATTTAAACAAAAGAGTTAGAAAATGCTATTTTTGTCTGCACTGTTCCTCATTGTATTTGAGTGAATCTACTAAAACTAAAGGCGATGATTTCACGGCTGCACCCAATTACATAATTCCTTTGACTAATGCATGATGTACAGTGTAGTAGCAAATGTAGATACAAAATAAACCACACCCACCCAAGAAACTTCTAATATTTAAGGCAGGTCATTCAAACAATTAAGTCAGTCATTCAACACTACATCTAAATGACTAGAATACAAATATTACAAAAAAAGAGCATAATACTGGTTTACAAAGTACGGTAAAGCTGTAACTCTATCCAGAAATGTCAGATAACATTTAGCTGTTACCCTGAGCGCTTAATGGCTTTGCAGCAATTTGTTGGATTTTTTACGTTAAGGGTTGTTCGCAGCAATGAAATGGAGTTCACGTTGACACTCAAACTGATTTAGTTTTTCTATCCTCAGCTTATCTCCAGAGATCATTACTTTGTCATGCAGTGATATTAACAAAATTATACAAGACTATAAACTAGTCAAATCATACTGTACATAAACACGAACATATAGAACACGCCATACAGTCTAACAACACACAAACAACCCATTGCAAACAAAAACACAACTCGTGTCTATTGGATTCCGAATGTTTCTTTCTAGTGTGATGTGATGCGAATAACACCCAGCTGGAAGCTGTGGAGCACTGAGACAGGAGTAGGGATCCTCCCGATGTTTTGTTCCAGCCCGAGTTGCTCTTATGAAAGCCAGCAATGACTCATGGGAAAGGTTCCCCACCCCATTATACTCAAGGGTTGCACCTCTGGGACTAATGTGTTGGGGTTTTTTTGCATCATGTTTTATTGAATTTCTATAATGTCATATAAACTGCCATTTTATAACTTTATAAATTTCTAACCAGCCCAATCTCATGAGGTAACATAACTATTTTGTGTCAGAAAAGTGGCTAATGTTGTACAAATTAATACAAATTAGCCACTTAGGAATTAGTAATTAGATACTAATTACCTCGAAATTGCATTACTTATAAAGCATAACAACTTTTTCATAAATCATTAAAGCATTTACGCTTAGGGAGCAGGTTATTGACCAATTATTCCATCCCATTTTTATCCTATATAGTTCTATCCCATATTTTAGTCTTGCCTATTGTTTCGTATGACTTTAAATGGAACATTTTGCATCGTATTTACATTCATTGTGGGAATTTGAGTCTTTGTTAACCCTTCTGATGGCCAAGGTCAGTATGTAGTAGATTGTTTTGGGTGTAAGGAGCAGGGAGTGAGTGTTTGACCCAGACCCTACGGTGGCAGAACAGTTGATTCACAGCTCTGTGTCTGCCGTCTTGGTGGTGGAGTGGCCGTTCGTGGCAGCAGGAGGAGTGTGGGGCTTCACTGCCTCTTGCGACTCTCCGTTAAGACTGGGTTTCTCCTGGGGCTCAGGTTGGTTCAGTGGGGCCACCGATACCAGAGTATTGCCTTGGTTCTCCTCATCAGCCATGTATGACTCCTCAGCCTATGGGAACACAAAGCAAACGGATTGTATTTTCTATGTTTGTGTGTGTTTATAATTATTATAATTGATGATTTGTAAAGTTAAAACTTTTTCATTATCATAGATGCTTTCTTTGGGATTAGTAGCAATAGAAACAAATGAGGCCATAGTTGACACATGACAAAAGTGTTGAGATACTCTTCTGAATTAAACTGTATAAAACAATATTGTATAAAATTGTCAATATTGTATCAAATCAATGTGACTAGAATGTGACTAGATATATATATAGCTCATATATAATTTGGTTTTGGAAGAATTTGATGATAAATGTTGACAGAAAATTGTATCTGAATATTGAGTCTCTGAGTGCAGCTTTATTCCTTTACCATTACATGCTGCCAAGCCCTTGTGTTATTGAAGTGAATTGAATCATTGGTTCAAATGATTTGTTCAAAATATCTGAATGAAGCAAGTGGCTATCTTTCTAAATTATTGACTTAAATAGTTGGATCGAATAGGGATATATACTTTATAATATGTTTTGAGATGTATAAATGTTCTGCTCCAACTTTGTTGGTAACTATTTTCATGTCAATGTCAAAAATAATGTCGCATAAAAGACATGCAAATAAAGCAGTGTTTCCATCCAAAATCGTCACTTCCTGATTAACTGGCGTCAAATATCAACAGTAAAAATGGAATTTGCTGCGGTAGGAGAAGCTGCGTCAATCTTTTCTTCATTTAATATGACTTTTTTTAATGCGCATACTGGAATTTGTTCGATAAAAGTGTTTCCATCGTAGTTTGTGCATCTTTTCTTATCGAATAAAAACTTCATCCCACTCAGTTATGCGGATGTTTTTTTTATGCACATTTTCAAAATGTATGTGCATCTTGGCGTTTCCATCAATATCCAAAATGCGCATAAAAATAGGAAACGTAGCTATTTGCTCTAAACCTGTAGCAGTTTCTCTTCTACTGAACAAATAAGAAGATGCTATTGGATGTCAATGAGTTCGACTGTTTAGTTCCCAACATTCTTCAAAATATCTTTTGTGTTCAACAGAGCAAAGAAACTTCTTTAGAGTAGGTCTGACTCAATAATTACAGATTTTACATTTTTAGGGTGACCCGGAGTGTATGTTCAACTGCTGAATAAAACCAAAATATGCTCACACTCTGATATTTGGTGCTCTTAATTCTGTGAATTACCTAAAATGACTTAGCTATCATTGAGCACAGATTGTGGCATTGTCGAGATATTTGTTAAAAAAATAATTATAATGACTAATTAATGGGCATTTGTTCATTCAGAAGAAGCAGCTTAATGTTTATCTAGGTAACTACATTTTCTGTAGATTGTCTTCTAGAATTGTGTGTATTGTAAACTGTTTTAAATTAAATGTTTGCCAAATGATTGTTGCACATCATACTGCATTATGATATCCGTTTTTTCTGTGAAAGCCAAGATTTGTATTCTCAGTGAGCAGTTGTAAGTTGGACTCAATAAGCAAGACCCTTAAACTTGGGTCAGGGTTTTCTTTTGGAGCAGAATATGGAAACTCAAATGTGTCATCAAATTTTTATTTGGAATATTTTTCTTGATATATGTTCAAAGCATTTATTGAGCAGCATATGGCTTATGAAATTCTGCCTGTGAATGTATGTGGGGTTTTTTTTTTCATTGCGAGCCCTTCTGAGGTCTGCCGAGAGTGCGCTTTGTTTCAATTTCATAACTTGACATCATTTAACGGAGAAGGAAAACAGCTTCGAACTATTGGCAAGTGGATGAAACGGTTGGTGTTTAACTAGCATGTGTTGTGGTTCTCAACATTAGATGGGGCGTGTGCTGGAGGAACTGCACCGCACTGATACCCTGCCAATTGTTTTCCTCCTAATTATGATCTTGGCAACACTTCCCTTCCAAATGCGCTGAACTTTGCAATTAAAATGTGTGGATAACACGTTCAAAATGGGAGTTTGATTGGGAACACTTGGTGATGGAAATACAGTTGTTGAAGTAATCGATTTGGGGGTTTGTTTCAGAAGGAAAAAGCAGGAAATGAACGAATGTACAAATTTGCTTCAAGGATTTGCTTTGTGTTGAGTTACATGTTTAGATCTTGAAAAAAGGGATGTTAGAATGTTTTATCTTGAGTTCAGTGAGTGTTCTTCTGAGGTGGAACTCACCAGTTTCATGCCTTTACCATTGGTTCGACGATGACATTTGAAGTAGTAAATGCCAACTATTATGCCAGCAAGCAGTAAGCCAGTCACCAGCACAGATACAAAAACAGCAGAGGACGACCCCCCGGAGGTGGTATCCGAGTTTTCTTCTAGTTTGGCCTGTAAAGAAATAGTACACCAATATATTAGCACAAATAGGGAGATTTGGGGTTAGTTTACCTCAGTGTTCAAAGTCTGTCATCATTTACCCTCTTGGTGTTTTAAAAGAAACTTTCATATTCAGAACACAAGTGACGTTTGAACATCAAGTCTGAGAGAAATCTTTATGTAGATAAAAATATTTAATGTAGTGCTTTTATTGACAAACATCGATCACTAAACTGTTTACAGCGTTCAAATTTGGTAGAAATTTGCATGCTTGCTTGACATGTGAGAACCAATGAGGTTCATTCATGTGCGCCACACCAGCACATTTGAGCTTCAGCTAGAATCAGCGAAGTACTCTACTCTGTTATGAGTAGAGTAGATATAGTTGTGCTTCTGTTTATATTTGTATGTAAATTAAAGCCTAAATTAAATCTGTTCGTCATACAAAGTGATTGTTCCTTTTCACCAGACTTGAATAGCGGGATTTGTATAGGTCTATTTTTGGATGTCTTTACAGACTTTTTGAAGCATCAGAGTTTTAGTATGAATGTCAGGACAGAATTTTCTTAGATTTAATCCTAAATCTTCACTTGATGAACAGAAAACCTATGAGTTTAGATTGACATTAAACATCCTGAAGATTTAATAACTTAAGGGGATAAAATATTTAGCAAATCACAGAATTAATATCTGCTTTTTTTAAATGATGACAATTTATTTGTAGAATTGAAAAAAATATTTATTTAGTATGTTTTAATATTTTAGAAAAAAATATTGTTCATTTATTATTTAATAATCATATTCAGCATTTCTAAATTTCCTACATTATATATTTTTCAATTTTATTCTCATTAATCAACTTTAAGAAACTTAACTGTTGTATAATGCTCTAAAACCTTAATATACCAGACAAAGAGTAGTGTAGCACCTTTATCTGCTTTTCACAAACATTTAAGTCATTGTTTGTGGGCTACATTTGGCCCATGGTATCATGAAAGAACAAACAACTGCTGTTATGGTAAAATTTTAGCTATACTGATTGATTCAGCATCAGACTGGACTTTCACAACTATCATCTAGATTTCTGTTCTTGCCAATAACAGACACTCATCATCTCCCCCTTCTCGTGTTCTTCTGTCTAACCTCTTTCCTGGGTTCATAACCGCATGGCAGCAGTGAGAGGAAGCCCCTCTTCTCTCCCGCTCATTCATCTTTTGTGTGCAGGGATTATTTATAGTGAATGACAAAACAGGATCTCCCTAATCTAAGCTCACAGGCATCAACAGCCAAACTGCCTTGCTATACTTTATCCTCGCAGACACAAAGCTTCCTTCCTTTCTAATGTACACGGATGCAGATGACAGCAACTGAAAATATCTGAAGTCACTCCATTGGTTTGGGTTGGCAAAGAGTTTTGTAGTGATACTGTATAGTATCACTACAAAAAACTATAATAATAATTGTGATTTATTTTTTTTCTCTTGATAATAGATTTTAGATAAAATTCAATGTAATGTTTGTGCATTACGCATACAACTAAATGTCAAACATGCCAAAAGTGGAATTAAACATCAAATTTATTTGAATCTTACTGAAATATTCAGTTTCACTGACGATTCTAAACTAATAATATTCCTTTAGAAATCTAATACATTTACAGTTTTTTTTTGTTATTGAGCTAGTGGTTTTGTGATTTGTTTTGTACAAATTATTTGGATTATTATTATTATTATTAAATTATTATTTATTAATAAATGGTAGGCTGCTGTTTTTTTTATAATAAAAAGTATTTTTTTTACCATGCAAGTGGGGTTGTGTGTGAGGATACCTATGGCAAACCGGATCTAAATACTTTGGAAGCCTTCATATGAAAATTGTTCATTTGAATCCTAATTTAAGCACTCCGAATTGTACAATTAATATGTAAAAATATATATATACAAACATCACTTTTTTTATAATGGAAATTGGCATTTCTGAGTTGTCAGATTAATTATGGCCTTTAAAAAACACACACCCTTTTTTGATAACTGGAACCGTTGGACAAACCCAACAATGGGATAATTTTATATATTCAATTTAAATGACACTATGGTTTGGTTTTTCCATATTTGACCCATGTTGAATTACAATAACCTATCATTTTTAGAGTGTATCAATAATAGAATAGAATAAGGAATATGTATAATGCTGATATGCTCTTATAGGGGCATAATAACATGAAAATATGAATGCAGCTGCAGTGTTTTTCTTGCAAAACAATGTATTTTTGGCCTAGTGGTGCATTTATAGTGTCAGAAGGTAATACAGTGGTACTTTGGTTTGTACAAATCTAGCAAATGATTGGCATATACAAAAAAAATACAAAAAAACAATATGCCCGTTTTATGATGTTAATGTATTTTTAGGGTACTGAAATCAAATGACAAAGATTAAAAATAACTTTGGTACCCAACCAAGTACCATGAAACTACTGCGTGCTTTGTAGAAGTACCATGCTTGGGCCATCATGGTATTCTTGGAAGCACATGGGAGTACCATATAAATATCAGTGAAAGTGTATTACAGTGTTTACATCCTGTTGAATCTGCACTAACTTGAATCCTACATGCTGAGTTTAGAAAGATTACAAAACATTACTGCATGTTCTTCATAAAAACTGTTGACCAATGAGAATCAGTGATCTCAGCAATCAATTAAATTAATACTCCGATAAGTTCAGAATTGAACTGTTAAATCAATATTGTTTTGATTCATTGGCTTTTTTCCCCAATGTATTCTAATAAGCAAAAAGGACTTACATCTGAAGTTCCAGAGTCTTTGCTTGCCTTCTGATTGCCATTAATGCGAATCGGTTTTACTGTTTCATCGATGGAGGTTTCTGATCCGGTGAGGTCTGGTGAAGATGTAACCCCACTGTCAACTTTGCTGTCAGCAGCGTTGTTGTTTTTCGATTCTGGTGTGGGGTTCACTGGGGTGAGGTTCACTGGGGTGGGGTTCACATTTCCTTGTTGGCCCGTACCACTGCTGATAGTAGCCTTTTCAAAACTTCCTTGGTTTGAGACAGTTGTACTGGAATCAGAATCAATTGACTGTGGTGATAAATCTGAAACTGCTGTCTGTTCTGCTCCCAGTACACCTGCTGAATTTGTTGGAACTATTTCTGGTTCAACTGATTGTGAAGTAACTAATTCACCTTCTCCATCGTCTCCTTGACAACCTATGGAAACAGAAATTGTTCAAAATATCAAATAAGATAATATAAGGCCTTACATGTAGGTTGCACTCCCACCTCACCTTGGTTAATGATGTAGCCTCATATAACCAACACAGACTCACTTAGAAAATGTGCCCAGGGATACATTTCTAGAGAAGTGAGAAATATGTGCCTCAGGGTACATAATGGCTGCATTTTGTTTGTAAAACGAATGCTACAGGGCAGTAGCACTCATTGATTACTTTCATATGGATGGCCTTTCCAGTGTATCTGTTTTGCTTGGTAGCTCACTGTTACGTTCCCTTGTAGAACGTACTTTGGGTATGTGTGTGCATTTGTTTGTATGTGGGTGTGTCATTCTATGCGTGTTACAGGTACGAACGGTATTGGAGGATCCGCATTTCGTACTGATGACGTTGGCTGCTGACGCTGGGTTCGCGCCACCAATCGCTGGTCAGCGTAGCGTTTGAAAGCTGAGCCAAAACTGCAATGGCGATCTCTCTCTCTCTCTCTCTCGCGCTTTCTCTCTCGCACTTTCGCTCGCACTTTTTCTTGGGTTTCTGTGAGGACAGTCTCTCTTGCGAGGACTAGTCTGAGAGAATGTGTTTTTGTTTGTTTTGTGGTTTAACGCTCTTGTCTAAAGTATTTTGATACCACAAATTGTAATGTGTTTGCTTGTGAACTCGTCCAGTTAACTGATACATGTTTGAGTAAATACCTTGGAGAGGGTGTAGAAGTGAGCAGGTCGCGCGATATACATATCCTACACTCAGTATCACTTTTTGTATTAATTCATTAGGTTCAGGAGAGTGTGCTGTTTTGTGTATGTTTTGTTATTTAATTAGAGTAGTTTAGTTAAGACGTTTGGGTATGTTGAAGATGTTTCTTTTCATGTTTTACTTTTGATATTTAGTTTAGTTTGTTTAATACAGTTAGTGTGTTTTGTTATATTTATTTCTTTGATTTAAGCACCTCTAACTACCTCCTCTTCAGCAGGTAATTCCTTTATTTATTTATTGTAAATATTTTCTTTTATTGTACAATATTTTCACTGGACCCATGGGCAATAAATAATTGCAGTGATTATTTGGTTTTTCAGTTGTTTCTTTCTCCCTCCATTTGTTACTCACACACTAAACTACTATGTTATGTTAAATACCCTTATTTTTAATTAACATCTAAAAAGGACGTAACACTCACCGTGAACAGTGCCAGACTTCAGAGGTGGAGCGGGGCAGAGTGGACCAGGGTTCAAGTCCAGTGAAGTGCGGTTCCAAAAACCAGGTAAAACAAAAGCCAAAAAAAGCATGTGTGATACTATGGTAGAATCACACAGCTGCTATGGCTTATCTCTTTTAGTTTGCTTTCAAAAACGTTATCAGTTGGGTTTAGGGAATGGGCTTTGTGGGTCAGTTGATACAAGCTGATGTACTATGCACAACAACAAGCCGACCGACTACTCTCACGGACACACGCCAGAAGGACGTTGAGATGGCCAGAAACATACACAGCAGCCTCTGGTGGATTTACGCAAAATGGCACGTATGAAAAAATGTGCCCCAGGTAATGTATTTGAGATTGTCAAAAATGTACAGTGCATCCGGAGAGTATTCATTGCGCTTCACTTTTCACTTTTTTTCCCACATTTTTTTATGTTACAACCTTATTCCAAAATGGATTAAATTCATTTATTTCCTCAAACTTCTACACACAATAGCCCATAATGACAATGTGGAAAAAACTATTTTTTTTAATTGTTGCAAATGTATTAAAAAATAAAAAACTGAAAAATCACATGTACATAAGTATTCACAGCCTTTGCCGTGAAGCTCTAAATTGAGCTCAGGTACATTCTGTTTCCACTGATCATTTTTGAGATGTTTCAGCAGCTTAATTGGAGTTCACCTGTGGTAAATTCAGTTGATTGGACATGATTTGAAAACGCATACACCTGTCTATATAAGGTCCCAGGGTTGACAGTGCATGTCAAAGCACAAACCAAGCATGAAGACAAAGGAATTGTCTGTAGATGCCCGAGACAGGATTGTCTCGAAGCGCAAGGCTGGGGAAGGTTACAGAAAAAGTTCTGCTGGTCTGAAAGTTCCAATGAGCACCGTGTTTGGAACCATCAGGACTCTTCCTAGAGCTGGCCTGCCATCTAAGCTGAGTGATCGGGGGAAAAGGGCCTTTTCAGAATTGGTGATCAATAACCCGACGATCACTCTGTCTGAGCTCCAGCGTTCTTCTGTGGAGAGAGGAGAACCTTACAGAAGGACAACCATCTGTGCAGCAATCCACCAATCAAGCCTGTATGCTAGAGTGGCCAGACGGAAGCCATTCCTTAGTCATGGAATTTGCCAAAACGCGTCTGAAGGACTCTCAGACCATAAGAAACAAAATTGGTCTGATGACACTAAAATTGAACTCTTTGGAGGGAACGCCAGGTGTTACGTTTGGAGAAAACCAGGCACCGCTCATCACCAGGCTAATACCAATACCATTTTTCAGCAGCAGGAACTGGAAGACTAGTCAGGATAGAGGGAAAGATGAATGCAGCAATGTACAGAGACATCCTGAATGAAAACCTGCTTCAGAGTGCTCTTGATCTCAGACTGGGGCGACAGTTCATCTTTCAGCAGGACAATGACCCAAAGCACACCACCAAAATATCAATGGAGTGACTTTACAACAACTCAGTGAATGTCCTTGAATGGCCCAGCCAGAGCCCAGAGGCTGTAAGATAAAAAAAATGTGGAAAAAGTGAAGCGCTATGAATATACATTCCGGATGCACTGTATACGATCTTGATTGTCAAAATGTATCCCTGGGCATGTTTTTTCAATGAGGCTGGGTTGCAACTAACATTAACAGCAAGCGCTATGGAATTTTTACAGTTGCTATTAATAACATATTACACATTCGATCTTAATAATTGATCTTTTTCATTTTAAATGTGGCAGCTCTACAGAAAACCTAACTCTAGTAAAATCTCTTTGCACATGCTTAATATAAGTGTCGATGCGCTCTCTTTTTGAAAAAGAAAATTTGTGACATCAAAATTTAATAGGATTCATTTTTATTTATTTATTTAATTATTTTTTTATTTTTTCGACATCAAATTCTCTAATTCCATATGGTAGCTCATATTTTGAAACATCTTGTCTCATAATAGTCATTTGTTTCAGGAATCAGGAATACACTGGTTGTGCTGCGTGTTTTTCATTCACTAAAAATAATCAACTCCTATAGGCGTCATTTCATAGTGATTGGACTGCATTAAACAAATTTAGTCTGACAATTGGTTTGCATAATGGTTTTGATTTAACAAGACAGATTTGTTTCTCAGAGTCATTTGTTCATGAATCAGATTTCACTGGTTAAAGGGAACTGGTTTGTTTTTTTGCAATAAGGGATATGTTTTGTTCAGATTGTATTCCGTTTTTGTTGCATGGTATTCAATGTAGACTGTAAATTCGCATTCAAAGTTCTGGTAAAATGTAATTCTGTATTTATTCTACAGATACAATCAGGCATTAATTTAACACTATGAAAACATCAATTAAAATAACAATTCAAAACAGTTTGCAAGACATTGTGCTGTATATCCAGCCTGATCTTGTGAGTAACTATTTTACATACAATGTCAGTAAAGTCACTAATTTGCACCAATTCATACAATTTAATTCATACTAAAATGTCAAATTCTTAAAAGGAGGCTTGTACCCAAAGCCCACCGTTAACCCCTCATTTGTGGATGAGCAAATCATTCTAAAATATACGAATGGAAGTGTACAATTTAATAACATTTTTACTCAAATCAAAAAGTTACAAATTGCCATGAGATTGCGTTGGTATATCACACAGTCAATAAGGGTTTGCCCAGAGTGGCAGATCCTCCACATCCACAGGCAGTCAAATAGTGTTTGCTAGCATGTGGGTGGTAGGTGCACCCCGAGGTTGAGGAGAGGTTAAAAAAAATCTGTCCCCTTCTGACCGTTATTTAATGCCCTTCCGTCTCCACCCTCTACAAAAATCTGCCTTGTTTGCACAGGCACTCTGCATTATTAATATCTTAAGCGAGAGGGTAATGCTCCCGACACTGACTGAGCAAATAAACATCACCCTCCAAAAGTCAAGACCTTTGGCTTTGCTCTATGTTACCACACTCCTAAGGAAAGAGTTTTGTCTTAAGATGTGGAATGCAGGAAGCGTGTGGCTGAGCGTACGGTCCAAACTAATTCTTTTGCTGGTTTGTTTTTAGGTGTTGCATCCTTAACTAGCCGCGCTATATCCGAAAGTCATTGAACTTGGCTTTTTGTTAAAAATGACATTATGATAAATATGACACTTTGCACTTTTGATTGACAGGTTTGAGCTAGATTATCTTAGTTTAGTGAATACTACTCTTAAAGGTATATTTCAGGTGCAAGATTAAACCTAAAGATACGAAAACAAATGTATGATGTATATTTTGTGACAGAACTTACTGAATATCTGAAATAATGCTGTGTGGTTGGCTGATCATGCTCATTGTATGTGCATGCATGTCATGATGCTTTTATCATTTGTGAACTTGTAAAGAGTTTCTGAAAATTGTAAAGCGGTCAAAAATGGTTTCAGGAATGCCTCGGTCGCACACAAACACAGATCTGCAGATGACTGTAATAGGCATTATAACTATCGTAAAAAAACATTCTGTTCTTGTTAGGGTCACATCTTGTTCATTTAGATGTTTTTGTTATGTTTATTTGGAAACAGATTGAGACCCATTTTTTTTTCAGTGGTCTTTGATATTTTCTAATCTGAAGGTTCGGATTTAAAGGGTTAGTTCACCCAAAAATGAAATTTAATTCACTATTTACTCACCTTTATGTGGTTTCAATCCTTTATTAGTTTTTTTTTTCTGTTGAACAAAAAAAAATAAAAAAAAACAGCTGAAAGAAAAAAGCTGGAAACCTATAATCATTGACTTTCATACTAGGAAAAACTAATTTAACTATAGAGGACAATGGTTACAGGTTTCCAGCTTTTTTTTAAATTTTTTCAAAATTTCTTCTAGATTTCTTATTTTTTCTGTATTTTTTCACATTACTGAAGAAATTCAAGAAATTCAAACAGGTTTGGAACAAGTAAATGGTGAATAAATGATGATAGAATATTCATTTTTAAAGTATATTTCCCTTTAAAATTACTTTACTTGTATTTTTACAACAATGCCGGCCTTTTTTGAGGAATCAAGGACTAATGCAAATACATTTTTGTAGCAATTAACATGTTACATATGCATTAATTGAATTGAACCTAATGCGATTAGGTGTATTTTTTGTCATTGTGGATTTGAGCAGCTGAGATCTAAATCTAGATCAATTTCTGGTGTCATTTAGGAGATCACTTGTCTTGCCGTCAAATGTGTTGGCTTCAGAATGCCAACTGGAGCTCATGCTGGGTGGTCTTGTGTTTTTCTAACAAGCAACATAAGAAATCTGCCACTCTCTGATGATCAACTAACTCTACATTTGTCTCAACAGGTGGGACTGTAATAAGGATGCTATGTAAAACAGCAATCCTAAAACTAAAAACCTTCATGAATCTTTGCAGTTAAGATACCAAAAGAAAAGACCAATCAGGTTGTTATCTTTTAGGACTTTATTTTTGTAAGTTTAGTCAATCCAATCACATATGTATGACCAAAAATTATGCTATATGGCTTTCAGACACAAGTAATAAGAGGTTTGTTAATACGTGTTAAAGAGATACTTCACTCAAAAAGAAAAATTCATCATTTTCTCCCCTTTACTTTTTATGCAAAGTAAAAGTTTGTCCTTTTATAAAGATCCATGGTTACATGTTTTTAGCTTACTTCGTTTGTGTTCAACAGAAGAAAGGGAACCACTTCAGGACAAATAAATAAATAAAGTAAATAAGTAAATAGTGGTACATTTTTATTTTGGAAGGAACTATCCCTTTAATACTAAGTAAAAATCTAATACATCTTGACTGATCATTTGTCATCAGATCTCAGAAAACGCAAGACGGAAACTTGGTCAATGGTTGAAGTGATAAAGTTGAAGTGATACGTTTATTTTGGTTTGTAACTGTTAGCATTTAATTATTTTCTGCCACCATGAAAGCCCTCGCCCGCGCTCACAGCATGAAACACCCCTCCCTCATTACAGATACACTCAGAGTAACTCGTGAACTCATCATGCTTGATTCTGTGAGTGGTTGGCTATATATTTTAATTGGCTGAACTGGGCATGCATCCTGTAGCTCTTAAAAATGTTAATAAAACTAAACGCTTACTTGCACAAGCCAAAACCTGACATGTTTATTGATATAATAACTGTTAGGAAGAATGTTCCCTCTTCTCCTAACATCACATAAACAAGACCAGCGTACATGAACGCTTTTGTAAACTTCTGTATTGGTGTTTTCGGCAAATGAGAAGTGCCACAACATTCTTTTATAACATGGAAGGTTACAATGAGTTTAGTTGTGTACAAATAACAAGAACAAAAAACAGCATGATTGCACAAACTAGCAGTGTCTCATTTTACTTATTTTCTTCTCTTAAATCGAATGCAAGATCTGAGTTTGCACGTCCATTTTTTTATTTTATTTAAATTTTGTTATGGTAATAAGGTCACTGGTTCAAGTCCCGGCTGGGTTGCAGCTGGAAAGGCATCCGCTGTGTAAAACATATGCTGGATAAGTTGGCGGTTCATTCTGCTGTGGCGACCCCTGATGAATAAAGAGACTAAGCCAACGGAAAATGAATGAATGAATGGTATTTAGTTAGATGTTAATGCTGAAATGTAAAAGCAAACAGCCAAAATGAGTGTTTCCATGGTGTCTTAGAGTACAGGGACATAGATGTTATGTTGGGCTATGGCATCAATAACCATTTAGCAGGAACACAGATTTTTTAATTCAATGATGTCATCATAAGGAATTTAGGGCATCAGGGCATTCAAAATGAATAAATACATGTAGACAGATGTAGATTACATGCATAGAGTTTCTACATAGATTCTGTTTCTAAAATTAAATCCTTCTTGTGTTCATTTTTGTTTTGATGTCTCGTTTTGTCACACCATTTACTGTATATTTACATTAATCAGATGCAGTTGTACACCTTGAATATGCACCTAAAGCAATTCCTTGGAAAATATGAAAAACAGTGATTATCAAAAAGATAGTTTACCCCAAAATGAAAATTTACTCACTATTTACTTGCCTTTAAGTGGTTCCAAACCTTAACACTATACAAGATATTTTGAAGAAAACTGAAAAAACTATAACCATTGACTTCCATAGTTCATAGTTCAGTTTTCTTCACAATATCTTCAAATATTCAAACATGTTTGAAACAAGTAAAGGATGAGTAAATGACCACTATACTTTAAATAAACTATCCTTTAAATCTTTACTATCAAAAAATAGAAATTGAAGAATGTAAGATAAATTTATCTTACTTGAATCCAACCAAGCATAAAACTCAACCCATCACTTTTTCATCCAAAACAAGACATCCCTGTTTAACAAATCAGATATTTCACAATTTGTGTTGCAGTGAGATTTGGTCATCAAACTGACATCTGGAAGCTCTGACAGCAATCACAAACAGAGTTCTGGAAGAGGGATAGTATGTGACTCCACCTAACCGCGTCGATGGATGTTTTTCTTCCACCAATACAACAAAAAATCTGTCCGGAATCATTGTTTTGCTAAGGAAAGTGACACAACAGGGACCAAATGTGCTCTGCAGATTTCTGAATCTCTCTAATCCATTCCATGGTGTTCTGGCACGTCTGGTCTGATGTAATGAGACAATCTCAAGGCAAAGACTCTCAAAATCCCCCATGTTCTCAGCTGTGCCTGAATGGTCGTACGGCGGTAAGCTTAGCCAGACACGTCCTGACAGCTCTGATATAAACCTGAGAACTAAAGCCTCCTTTTTCTTCCACGGTCTCTGGAAACATGAGAAATGCCCATAAATGCTTTGGGTTCTTTTAAAGTAAGCACTTTAGTAAACTGATAGTTGAACAAAGCATTTCGTCATTTGCCTTTGTCTATTATGCTGATGCTTTGTTTACTGTCTTTTAAAGGCATAGTTCACCCAGAAACAAAAGTCATGTCATCATTTACTCTCCCTTGATTTGTTATAAACAAGTTTGAGACTCTGTCTTCTGATGAACACGAAAAAAAGATAATTTGAAGAAAGTTTAAAACCTGTAACCATTGACTTCCATAGTAGGAAAATTTTGGAAGTCAATGGTTACAGGATTCCAGCTTTCTTCAAAATTTACAGTAATTATTACAGAATTATAGCTTTTTTCAGGTGAACTATTTCATTTTCGATTTGGCTGTTGGGTCCAGATTTCAAAAATTGAGCTAGTTTTAGGTTTTTATCTTGTTTTGGAATTGTACTTCAGATAACCCTTTTAAAGTATTTCAAAGCAATCAGGCGTATTTTGATCACTGTCTCTTTAAGTGCATCATGGGTCTTCTCATAAGACTAAAAATTATGTCACTCTAATTTTCCCATAGGCATGTATTTTTGGGAATCCAATGGCATGCGTGTCTGCTTAGATTTTGACCCTGAAAGATTTCTAGACCGCATCCTCAACTCAATCCTCAAGAGGAATGCAGCGATAAGCGATCAGCTCAAAAGGGAATGTCCTTAATCTCTAAAATACCTGCATTAATGCTCCTATCACAGGCTTGTTGAACTCGAGGACAGTCGCTATCTTTTTAACAAAGCCCTCCTTTTGTTCTTCTATCCTCACTCCGATCTGTGACGTGATTATCTAGCTGGTCAAAAGGCCATCTCGAGATCTTCTATCTCTGCCTCTGGGTGAAGCAGGAGAAAACTAAATAAACAGCTTGGCAAAAAAGGAAATGGTGTGTTGACAGATGAAACCAACTCAAAAGGGCTTGCAGTCACTCTAATAATCGCTAATGTGTTGTCCGGCAGGGTGGAGTCCATCTTTTCACCACCAGATACACAGATCTCAAGGGAAGCCCTCTCCTCCCCATGTGCTTTGTGCTTAAACAGCAGGCTCTGACGTCTACAGCCGGGTGGCTGGACGGCAGCCTGGGACTCATCACTTCTCCACCCAGGCCGGAGAGAGCTTGTCTTGGTGATCTGAGACAGCTGTAGTGCTGTCCCGTCTGTTAAGCAGGACCTACAGTATATGCTCACTAGCTCTATATGTTCACATAAAATATCCCACAACCATTGTCTTGCTGTTGTTGGGATGTTGTGCAAATATGAACTTTCAGATCTGCATAAAAGTGTGTATGCAAATGTGGTACACTGTAAAAAAACAAACAAAAAAAACCCGAATTAACAGTTTTTGTATTTTGTGATTCACAAGTGTTTTCCATTTATTTATGGTTGTGAATTGCATTATGGGATCTTGATCTCTGCTCTGTCGACTTTTGATGTTGAAAATTCAACTACAGTTTGAACAAAGTGACATTTTAGTAGTTTGAAAAAATGTAATGTATAAGAAATAATATTTAGAGAAACAAGTCTGTAAAATAACAGCAAATGTACTGGGAGTTTATTACAAGGTTTTTGTAGTGTAATATACAACCCTAACCCAGACAATATAGCACTTTAAACTAACTAAAATGTTAATAAAAGTCACTTTTTCAAACTTTTCAAGGTTAAAAGTTGTTGGAGGAAAGATCAAGTCCCATAATGCAATACAAATGCATAAATAAACAGGGTCAAATAAAAACATGAATCACAAAATACAGAAAATTGCACATTTTCCAGATATTTTTTACAGTATGCAATGTTCTGTTCATTGTTATACCTCTATATTATTTATTTGTTTTGTTATTTTATTCTTGCGTTCTATCTACTCTTCTGTTCTTCTAACTATAGTTGTCTTTCTGTCATTTGTTCTATTCGAATGTTCTATATCATTCTAACATACTAATATTATACCTATCATTCTTGCATTATATCTATTGCTCTGATGTTCTAACTCGTTTGACTGTTCTAACTATTGTTGTATCTTTTTCTTCTTGACCCTTCTTGCTATCAGGAGATAAGTTAGAAGTTGTAAAACTTTCAAGCAAGGTTTTGCCAAGCAAACATTATATTTTTTGTAACACTAGTTTAGGTCACAATGCTATTAACTACTTACTTATTACCTGCATATAATAAGCATATTAACTGTTAATTGGTATGATCTTATTCTGCATCCTTAATCCTACCCAAAACCTAAACCCAACTTCTACTTTACTAACTACAGTAGTAGTAGTTTATTAAGTAGCAGTAGTAGTTTATTAAGCTAGTAGTGTTAGTTAATGCTTTGGTAATGCCGTGAATTGAGACCTAAGATAAAGTGTTAGCACTTTTTTTTCTTCTTCCTTTCATTCTCATTTTTAAAAATAGTACTTGTATTTTTTTAGTTTATTCTAAAAAAGTGGAAGCCCCTGCAAGTCACTGTTGGTGCGATTTTTAAAAATATATTATTTCTCAAAAGGTCAAACAACTTCTCTGGCAGTTTTAGTCCAGTGGTCACTCTATCTACCCCAACTCAGGAAGAACTATTTCCATTTGTGCGCATGCTGATCTTGAGAGTTTACTTAGCAATGAGTCCATGGCCCAGTTGTTTTCTCACAAAACATAAACGGGGTGAAGGAATTAATCAAATTAGTGTCAGGCTTGGAATGTTTCCCCTACCAGACAGGATGTAGGTATATCTTGGATAGAAACTATAGACGGTGCATTTACCATACACAGTAATGATCCCATTCCTGACTCCTTTGGACCAAATCCGCAGCCCACCTACTAAAGGATTCCACAACTATTCATCTATTGCATATTCTCATTCATTGTGTTCATTACAAGAACCATCCAGACTCATACAGTACAGACTGCAGTTGCAGCTTTGGTGTTTTTTCTAAAGAGCCCCCCCACTGTCCAAATAGGCGTCATCTCGTCACCCCCCTCTAGCTGCCAGCTGCCTCCTCCTTTTGCAGCTCACTGTCAGCACCAAAAGCATTGCGTGGCTGCAGATGTCCGTGGATGATTTCCAAGCTCTTGTTCTTTGACATCATCGTGCAGATTAATTCAGACATTGTAATTGGATATCTAAATGTTTGATCCGCTGCCATGCTCAGCTTATACAATTCTTGGACAAAAAGGCCACAACAGAATGGCAAGTTTGGGGGTGTTAAAGTGACTATCTTTTTTTCTTCTTCTTTTTTTTTTTTGCTATTTTTCTTTTTTAAACTTTTCATCACACAAAAGAAAAACTGGGGTTGTGTTTTGCCCCCTCTCTCACTTTCTGGCTAACCGTAACAAATCCCTTGGGCTCTGTAACAGTGTAGTTAAGGAGGAAAGACTGCCATGAGAAAGTCCTCGTGCTTTTGATGGCAAGCAAAGGATACAATCTTATGTTTTCAATTAGGGAACATTAGGTAGAATTGCCCCACTGCTGTACTGCTTGCTGAACATTAATTACCCCGGCAATTACCCCAGCGGTTAAAGACGCACAGCCAAGCCACATTAACTCTGTTTATTCCTCCAGCAAAATGGCAGAAGCCACCATTGAAGTGCAAACTTTTACATAGTTACATGCATATAACCTTTATTACAAAAATGTACTGTATGTCTTTGTGTGTAATTAATTCAAACTCAAAATTTGTCTTAAAATGTATCAAAATTCTATATGTAATTAACATTATTTACTGATTTAAATTTGCTTTATTATTACGTTTATGTGTTTATTAAAAGGATAGTTCACCCATTTATGAATTCCTTTCATCTGCTGAACACTAAACTGGTAAACAGCAGCCATTGACATCCATATTAGGAACAAAAAATACTATAGAAGTCAATGGCTGTTTTTTTCTTCAGTATAACAGAAGAAAGAAACTCAAACATGTTTGGAACAAGTGGAGTAAAATGAGTAAATGACAGAAGAATTTTATTTTTGGGTGAACTATCACTTTAAGCATTAGTTTAAGAGTTAATTGTTTGTTTTACCTTTATTGTGGAAGTTATTTCAAATGTTCAGTATGACTGCACACTTTTCTCATAACTTATTTTCGAATTTTACTATGAGAGTTTCTTCTGAAACTAAAACTTCATCACTTTTTAAGTTGCTGTTTGACTAATACGATGATCCAACCATCAGACCGGTCCAAACTGATGCCTTGTAGTTTCCGCTCATTACAGATTTTGTTGAACCACAGGCTAATTACACACTAATGCTTGGACTCAGGTTCTTGGATACTCGTATTACCATAGCGCTGTGTCAAAGTGAGAGCGGCTGGAAGCTGTATGCCAGCTGTGAGAGAAGCAATAACTGAAAAACTGCATCGGAGTGCCAGGGGAACTACAGAATAACAGACTCACAAGAGCAAAAACAAATTCAGATCCTTTTGTTTTTCTCTTTTTAAAATGATGTTCATTCACTGAAACATGACCGTTGCTTGTTAGTGCACATTTGTTCATAATATAATACGTAATAGTTGTTTTGTCAATGTTTCTTAATTATAACTGGCTTGATGGGCATAAATGTCTAAACATGCAACTTGCTGTAATTGCTGTTTGCTCAGATGATCTTTTCACATAATTAGGGAATTAACTCAATATGCATCACTGAAAATTCCAGTGAGACCAACACACACCCAAATCTGAGTGATGTCAGATATCCTACAACATTTGTGCATAGGTTCCCCACCCCTGGGTACACTATGTTAACCTCACCAAAGTGGCCTGGGACTACAGGAATGCCAGGCAATAGCTGAAGGCCATGAGAAACTGGAAACTCTGTGTTTTTCTTGGCTGAGAGCACATTGCATGTGTTTTAGAAGCAAGGCACTTAGATATGAGGTCCATAAGCTTATCGTTTCTCCTTGTTTGCCCTGACCCCTGCCATCCATTTTGTTTTTATCATGTGTGATTCACTGGCATGCGTGAATTTCCTGTTCTTTGTGATTTGACTGTATGCTTTTGTCTGGATGAACCCATAAAAATATGCATCTGCTCTCTACTAAATAGCGGCGCTTGTACTTGCCAATTCGATAAAAAATACTTTATGTGTGGGGAAATAATGTAGTTTGGGAATTCCCATGTGTTTCTTCAGATCGGTGTGTGTGGATGAATTGGCTCCTGTTGGTACAGTTGATCTAGGCCATGGATTTTATCCAAATATCTAACTGTAATACACCACAGTAGCAGTTGTATAACCGGGAAAAGATCAGCTCTTGGGATGCAAAGTCTGCCAGGGAACTAAAGACGCGTGAAGGTGTTTTCTCACTCGCCGCTGAGCTCAAACCGCAGCCAAATTCAATAATATTCCATAATGCTTGGGCGGCACCAACCATCAGCTTGTCCACAGAAATGCCACATAGCTACCAGGGTGTATAAAAGCTGAGCTCAGAACATGGGAAGGGGTGGCAACTGAAATTCAATTTATCGTATGTAACTATGGGGAGAATGTGAGCTCAACTAAACACGTTTGCCAGAAATGCTGTCATAGAGAGTTGTTCATCCTTGCCCTTTTTTGATCCATCAGGGGAGGAGATGTACCTCCTAAAAGATCTATATTTGCAAAGGGAGGTCACTGTCACATTTGAACTGTGGGTGGCCGGATGGAATGCAGGACTTCTATCTTCTGAGTCTTTCCTTTGAGGCTTTATTCAAATATCATGTAATTTGACCCTTTTTAACCACTTAGCTTCAGCTAATTTAATTCTGCAGCAACTGTAGTGTGTGGTTGACCGTCCACATGGCTAAAACCACTGATCTGGTTATCACAGTTTAAGTTGTTTTGTTTTTTTTAGGTCAGTCCTTTTCATTTTGTAATTTGTTTCTGATGCGCAAGCACAAGTTTGTGGCTTATGATCTTATGATCCTTCAATGACTTTGATGTTGAAAAGTTTGAAAATAGCTTTTATTATATAATAGTTTATAAAAAAGACCTATTGTTTGTATTGGGGTTGTATATTGCAGTACAAGAGCCTGGTACAAACTGCAAGTGCTTTTTATGTTTTATGTTATGTTTATGTTTTATGTTATGTTATGGACTTGTTTTTTGAAATATTGTTTCATACAAGAAACATTTTAAAATGGCTAACTTAATATTTACTAAGCATGCATAGATCTGGCTGCACAAATCACTTCACTTTAACATGGATTTATGATATCTTCAATTCGCAGTAGTAAACTTTTATGCAGTTTCTAAGTTTAATGATGTATCATCGTCCATCTTGATCCTCACATATTTCCATGGTTGGCTGAAAAGTGCTGCTACATTCTGACTATGCATTGGTGTGGTCTCACGGGAGTGCCAATTGCACTAAAGTGTCAAGCATTTAACAGACTGGTGGGAATGGAAACGCATAGTGCTTTGCGGTCTCTAAGTGGGGAGGTGGGGGAGGCTTCATTTTAACAATGTCTTTTTGCAACCTCCAAAGTCTTAATGGCAACATGGCTGTTACAACCTAATGAAATGAGCTGGTTTACAGTTTAACACCACTCTTTATTAAAACCGGAGTGGGACTTTTGAGGACAACTATTGGAATATAGTGCATTTTAAACTGCAGATTTCAAATTGCACGCATGATTTGGCAAGCTACATGTTTTCACTTTGCTAAACAAGTAGGCTGGCGGCCTGATTCAATTTTTTCATTTAGCTTTAAAACTGATTATGTGCTGTTTACGTGTTTGTTTGGTATGGAGCTAACTTTTTCTTATATAAAATCTTAGTCTGATCTTTTCTGCTGTCTTGTTTTTTGTTTTCAACAGTGCTAGTTGCCAGAGTTTGTTTGTTTTTACCACAACACTTTTAAAAAGCTGCTCTTTGTTTAAGCCTTCCCACCGTTAAACCTAGTCTAGTGTTACTCTTACCTCTTGGGAAAAGGGAATGGGCATACAGCTCTGCCCTGCCCACATGGGCGTCACCTACAAACCAGCCTTTTTTTTTTTTTTACTCCTTTTTGAAATAACGGATCTGCAGTAACTTCCCTGGAAGGAAAGGACCATTCACATGTCATACACGCTGTGTCTTCAGCTCTGTTCAGCTCCGATCACATAAACATCCCTCAATTTTCAGAAGAACATGAACCAAAATTCTATGGTCCTACATATACACCCGCTCTTCAAAAAGAGCCATTTCACCACAAAGAAATCAGGATAAAGATGATTAACACACTCCTCAGACACTTTTTCACCAGGCTTTTCCCATCCTCTTCAGTCCCTAAACACACACATACCCTGTATACACCCAGCTCCACCCAGACAGAGAGCAGGATGTAGTCCGCAATTACGATCAACGGCATGTTTCCACTCCAAGTCAGCCCTTTGTTTTAGTTTCCCGCTAACTTTTTAACTCCCATCTCCTCCTGAGTAAACACTTAACTGCAGGCTGTTACATCAATCAAGATGAGACTCCTTATAAGTAATAATACTAAGTAAATTAAAAGCCTTTAAACTACAAATATCAACACTCCTGCTTCTTATAATACGATTTTTAGATTTTTTGTCATCATGAGTACAGAACGTGTTCCAATGAGTCCAATTCATTCCAATAAATTCAAACTACAAAAAAAACTGATGTGGAAAATAAAGTAAGAGCACAAAATTGGTTCAATAGTGATAAAACAGTGCATGCAAGTCATGAGAATTAAATCAGAGCTTAAGAAAGGACTTCAAAATAACTTACCACGCAGCAAAAGCAAGCCGAACATTAAAGCCAGAGGCATGGATTTCCAGAGCTCATTCATTCTTCGTACAGCCATTCTCCTCTCTGAGCACGCTGAGGTGTGTGAGAGAGTGTGTGTGTGTGTGTGTGCAGGCACTGGGGCTGGGCTCGCAGAGTTTAGGGGTTTCCTGTGCCTGAGACAGAATTGAGCGGGTCACAGGATAAAGCATGGCTTGTGCTCCAGGGGTTTTATATGGCCCCGCTCCACTCCCCCCATCTCTCTCTCTCTTTCTCTCTCTCAAACCGTCGTCCTTCTCTTCTTGCAAGCAAGGCCACCTCCTTCATGTTGTGTGCTTTTGGAGAACTGAAACTTGTATATTCATATTTTAAGTTATTTGTGTTTATTGAGTCAGTTTCTTTAGCTAATATATAATTGCATGGTAGGCTATGGTGTACTTATGTTCATATTGTAAATCACCTTTTGTTGCTATTTAGGTGAGATGTAGGTTAGGCACAGTTTTAATTCAATTCATTTTTATTTCTATAGTGCTTTTACAACGTAGATGGTGCCAAAGCAGCTTAACATCGAAGACGTTCTAGCAAATTGAAACTGCTTCAGTCCAGTTTTCAGAGTTGAAGTTCAGTTCAGTTCAGTGTAATATAAATGTCACTGCTGAAAGCCCAAACACCTGAAGAGCAAATCCAACGATTTGTGATATGGATCACTTTAACGGTTGGGTGTGTAATAAGTGTAGGGCCAAGGGTTTAATTATAGATGTATTCACAGAAATGAATTACAGGACATTTATTAAATAAAGTATACAGTAAAAAGTAGGCCCAGTTATACTTCCGATAATATACTTCAGTTATAAATTATTTGTAATAGTTTTTAATGATAATTTTTTATTTTAATAATGAAAGTTTTTGTGCAGATATTCCAAATTTTCCTTAAAATTATAATTTCACTTTGTTTTTGTTTGTTTTACTTTATGCTAGATTGTAAGTTGGAAACAAATGAAATAATTCTTACTGTGTCACTTACTGTGGCTTTTTATCATAACATTTAAAAATAAAATCTAAATATCATATATTTTTTTAAGATTTTTAATGTTACACTTGTTAATGTTAGCTAATTGTCAGTTGTTAATGTTTACATTTATGATCATTTCTATTATTAATCAAAATTACTGAAAAATTGGGAGGTGCCTGTGTCTAAAAAGATTGTTTTTAAAATTAAAATATATTTTGCATGTCTGATTTGAACTCCATATTTCTGTTTTCGGTAGGGCACCATGATACATGAACCATTCTGTCCTTTCTTCTCTTCTCTGTAGACTATATACTGTGTTCATAGCTGATCAGCTTGTGAAAGCACATGTCGTCATGCACTCTGGATTTGTGTGTCCCTGGACCAATGACTAATACATTGAGTCATCTTTAACCCTTAACAACCCAAAATATACCAACACAAACACACACAAAATACGGGAAATGAAGAGCGGAAGGCAAGCCAACACACATGCACCAATGCACCTAAACCTCACGCAAGCCCATTTCCCCTGATCAAACTTTAATTTCTCCTCGGTGCAATTGGGCGGGAATCGTTCGCATGTATCTGTGTGTTGGCGCCGCATGGAGAACATCTGGAAACAGTGCAGTGTGAGCAGCTTTGTGTGTTCTTGGGGACTGCTCGCAAAATTACTTGTCAAACATTTTGGCCAGATGGGGGAGAGAGCGGAGAACATGTGTCCCTCCCTCCCCACCGCCTGGTTTTTTCGTTTCCCTCCTTTTTTTTTTTAAGGAAGTTGGGTGAAACACTCACTGTAGCCCCTTTCTGACCTCTTCATTTCAGGCATGAAACCTAGACTCTCACACACGCAAGCAACATGGATTTCATTTTCTCTTTTCTATCAATTTTTGCATGTCAAATGATTGCGCACAACATCCACCTGGGCTGTCCTGTTTCTGGCTAGCATTGGTGGGTGGAGTGGGAGAGCTAACACTTGAGTGTGAGGAGACTCTGATGGGACAGCCAAGACTCCACATGTGGAACCGCATGTAACCTGAGCTGTTCTTTTGCCCAGCACTGTACAAGACGCTCCAGTTACAAACAGCCAACAATGGCTCTTGAATGTAGCATCCGTTGCACTGTACGAAAAGAACAAATCTGGAAATTAATTCCTGTGGCTGTGGTTTTGTAACGCAAGATGATTCAGGCACTTAGCGTGACCATAACTCACAGGAAAACTCATCTGTTTTCTGCTTCAGAGTCGATGTTTTTTTTTTATTATTCTTAAGCAGACGGATGAAAAATGAACAAGCTTGTGCTTTTGAGGGACGTTTAAGAAGCCATTTAGTACACAAAATCAAAAGTACCAAAGTACTTATTACATTCCCTGCAGATCAAAAGGAAAAATATTCAATTAAATGTACAGTATCAAGTTATGAGATAGACTTTTGCTTAAAGGGTTTGTTCGCCCCAAATTGAAAATCCTGTTATCATTTACTCACCCTCATGTCATTTACTCACCCTCATGATTATTATTATAATTTTTTTTACAAATGTTATCTTAATGAGTGTTATAGTTACTTTGACTTCAATTCCAAAATTTCTCTTGGAATGGCACTTAAAAACACAGTAACTGGTCTTACAAAACATGAACAAATGATGATCTTTCACTCTATTTTAATTAACCTATCAGTTAATCCACAAATAACTGTGATTCCTGGTCAAATGTGATTCCTAATTGACATCCTGAGAAGTTCCAAATAAGCACATTATGATGTTGATGCTGAAACAATATATTGCGCACACTGTAAAACCTTGTTGAGACCTTGTTCTCTGCTCTGTCGACTTTTGGTGTTGCAAATTCAACTGTGCAGTTTTTAACAAAGTCACTTTTATTGACAATTTAGTAGCTTGAAACAATATATTGTATAAGAAATTATATATATATTATATAAGAAGAATTACTGCCAGTTTATTTCCAGGTTTTTGTACCATAATTTACAACACCTATCCAAACAAAATATAATTTCAAAGATGAAGAAATATCAATAATAAATGTCAATAAAAGTGATTTCTTTTTTTTTTTTTATGAAAAGTTGCTGAAAAAGGTCCCATAATGTATTTTAAAAGCATCAAAACAGCATGAATAACAAAAAATGGAAAACTGCTAATTTAGTTTTTTATTTATTAATTTATTTTGCAGTGCAGTACTTGGAATAAATGCTTAATTAATATGGATTTATTTATTGATATCTTCATGAATGTTTTGAAGGGTCAGAGACAGTTTTAAATATGTATATATATTTTTAAGAGTTCCTCTTTTTTATAAGATAAATATTTGTAATGACGGGATGTTCATTAAATGATGATGGAATTTACATTTTGGGCTAAAATAAACCTTTGCTGCTTTTCCTTTAATCATACTTATTGAAGACCAAATAACCATATTTCTTTTATGGCTTTCTGCTTTAATGGGATACTTCTCCCAAAACTGAAAATGAACTCACTATTTACTCAACCTCAAGTGGTTATAAACCTTTGAATGATGACAGAATTTTCATTTTTGGGTGAACTATCCATTTAACACTATTGTAATTTTACACTTGTGCGAAAGAGTGACTACTGAATGTTACACTGTAAAACAAATCTTGCTGCATTAATTATTTTTTTTTGGTTAAATCAAATCAACTTTTCTAGTCATCTCAACTTGCATCAATCAACCTGACTAAAAATATGAAGTCAAACTTTGTATAACTTAAACGTGTTGGTGGAACCTTATTAACTGATTAAAATAAGTTAAAGTAACATGAAACATTTGTTATCATGACTCTTTATACAATTTACAGTATAGGATTGTTCTCTTCTTCATCCTGGATCAAATTAAAGCGTCTTAATTAGAAGTACAATAATTCATGACTTCTTTCTCATGGGGCCTTCTATTTACCAGTTCTCATCTTTAGCCTTTATGGACCAGTCTTACATAAGGAACTTGTTGGGAAGATAAAACTGACAAGTTCTCTCATTTCCTGTTTGTGCCCTTTCCTGCTTCCTGTCGTTTTCCTGTTTATGGAATGTGTCATTTTAGGTTACATAACATGAAAACAATGGACATGGATGTTTATATATATATATTTATTTATTTATTTATTTATTTATTTATTTATATTTTTTTTGTATAGCAATGAACATACAAGGGCAAAAACAAAAAAAGAGTACAATAATAATAATAATAATAAGACATGACAAGTCCATCTTCAAATGTAGTTGTAAATAATAACAAATTATTAAAAAAAAAACAGGTTTAAGGCTTTAAAATAATGTAATTTCTAACTTATTTGTTTTCTGTTCATTCCACAAAAATTGGTTAAAACTAATAAGTTAACTTAACTCCTTCATGTTGTCCCAACACAGATTAATTGTGTGGAACCCAGAATTATTTACAGTATAGGTCCAGTAAACATTAAACTATTTAGAATCCTGACAAAATGTTTGCATTTAAAGTGTTTAAAATGATAATTAAAAGTATTGAGGATGCCTGTAATAAACAAAGTCTTAAAAAGTCTTTAAAACAATTTTAGGCCTTAAACAAATCTTACATTTACTGAAGTATTGTGTTGTGGGTCTTAAATAATTTTAAACCATTATTAATTTTCCTATGCCTATGTAAAGCCACCCAATTGGTCCAATATCCATCCAATCACAAACAGTTCAATAAAGCTTGTAACAGTAGTTTTATTTATCAATTTTTTTTATCGATATGGTTTTGTTATCTTCCTTAAAATAGCTTTTTATTTTTTTAAGTACTTGTATTTATACCTGAGGTGACATTTATACCATGACATTCATTCATTCATTTTCCTTAGGCTTAGTCCCTTTATTCATAATGGGCCGCTACAGCGGAATGAACCTTCAACCTATCCAGCATATGTTTTACACAGCGGATGCCCTTCCAGCTGCAACCCAGTACTGGAAAACACCCATACACTCTCATTCACACACATACACTATGGCCAATTTAGTTTGTTCAATTCACCTGCACCGCATGTCTTTGGACTGTGGGGGAAACCGAACCACCCAGAGGAATCCCACGCGATCAAGAGAACTGCTAACTGACCCAGCCGGGACTCGTACCAGATACATTCTTTCTGTGAGGTGACAGTGCTAACTATTGAGCCACCGTGTCGCCCAGGATTCAGACATAATTTAGTTTATTATAGACTTTAAAACTTGCAAAATGTTTAAACAACTAGTTTGCTTGTTTTGACACATTATTTTACATATGTGGCTAAGAAATAACTAATTTAGAAAGAAATCCTTGGCATTTCGCCATGTAAATGTCTGAAATTCTACTCAAAATGGTCTTAAAAAGGTCTTTAAAAGTCTTAAATTTAACCTGCATAAATTATAATTTGTCATTTTAACTGAGCCTAAGCAAGAATATTAGTTTTCACTATTTATATCATGCACAAATGATGTGTTCCAAATTGTGGTGCCTTGTCAACTAGGATTCAACACGCAATGTACTGCCCTGGTGGACATACACACATTCATACACCTGTTTTAAATTAGCACTGAGAAGGCTAATCATCTTTTTTTTTCTCCCCCGTCTTTTCTTTCTTTCAGAGTCTCGGGGGTTTTGAGAAGGGATTGCCTCATAGCGAGTGTGTTCGGCCACGCCTGTGAGAACACAGAAGAGGACACGTTCCTTCAGTCGCAGGACAAACGGACGTCACTGTGGACTGGACATAGTTCAGGTATCAGGAGGCACAGGGGGTGGTGCCGGTCAGGGGTACTTGACCCTCTGTGACCTTGTTTATTTTTCAGTCCAAACTGGGGGGATGGTTTACACAAACTGCCACAGTGTTACTAGCATTCCATTGGAAAGGAGGATGACTTCCATATGGAAGGCTTAAGAGATATGCTCATGGATATTAATGATGAATAGGTCCATTTGCTTGTGTGGAAGCCATGGCGCATTTTTTTAATGATTCTTTGGTAAATGGAAAGTTTTATAACATTATAAATGCTGTAACTTCTGATCAATGTGAAGAAAACACAACCTTTTAAGCATTTATAGTTATTTTTAATCAAGATTAAGCACACTGCAAATATTCATTGCACATTTATCATGAAATTAAGCATACACCATTTATCTTGTTTAATTTTTTTTATCATTTATTCACTAGATGATGTCAAGGAGAGAATAGTTTATGTGTGTATTAAGTGCCTATTGTTAAGATATTGGCTGTTTATTTTTGTATGATTATTATTGTATGATCTTAGTCTACATTTTGAATCCTATACCTAAAGCTAACTACTACCTTAATAACCATTAATAAGTAGCCAACTGGGAGTTTATTGAGGGAAAAGTCATAGTTAATAGCAAAAATCTTAC
>CAIGQW010000298.1:3216021-3231876 GCA_903798125.1 Danio choprae | reverse complement strand
CATGCATACATAAAAATAATAAATTAACCTCGTCAACAAAATAAATAAATAGAATAAATAGAAAATAAGATAAAAGGTTGCCAAAAATATTTTCTCTGTGTAACCTCTAGAATTATGTAAATGTTAAATTAAGGGTAATTATATTGTCGTTGTGGAGAAAACCAGCCATCCACTCTATTTCTTTTCAATCGAAGTGCATTTGTCAATTTTTTCTGCTACCATTTGTCTTTAGTTGGTGGGTCTTCTTTACACTATTTCCGGGTTATAGCTTTTATAGATTTTTTTTTTTCAAAAAAAATCTTAAATAGATATCTATTCTCCTTTTCACATTTAATAGGAATATCTCCTAGATAAAGTACATTGAATGATCTAGGAATATGAAGATCAAAAATATCATTGATAGGAGAATGTACAGTTTCCCAAAAACCATCAATTCTTGAGCACTGTCACAATATATGTGCATGATGTGCCTCTTCTACCCCATGGTTCCTCCAACAAGGATGAGGAGTCCTTGAGGATTGTTATGATTTAATTCTTGGTGAAATAAAAATCGAATCAATTTTTTCCAACAAATCTCATGCCACATTCTTGAGCTTGTTGAGGTATGTGGGACAGCATATGTTTTAACCCATTGGTCTTAATTCAAAATAATGCCTACTTCCTTTTCCCATTTTAATCATATATATAGTCTGTTGAGAGTTCTCTAGAATTACTTATTGCTCTATATAATTTAGAAATTGTTTTAGTCATACTTTTCCTCTATGTCTGAATAAAAATCTGAACAAGATTGTTCCAATCCACATCCTGTATTTCTTTCAAATAATTGTCCCGCAACTGTAAATATCTAAATACCAAAAGATTTTCATTTATATGCAGCACTGGAAAATAGTAGCAACAGTAAGTATTTTTTGTGTTCACACAAATGCATATTGTAAGCAATGATGCAATAAAATATTTAAATCAGACTCATTAAAATGGACCATTTGAAAAAGTTTACTTTATGATACATCACTCAGCTCAAATTCTTCAGTACTCTCAAATGCTAAACTATGAACTGAAGTCATGCAGCATCTGTGCTCTGGACATGTTTCTATCTTTCTGTAGATGTTTATCACCACTAACCAAAGAGAGCTTTGAGCTTCCCCTGACTCCATTAAGGAAGTGAGAATGGGCTGAGAAACCGTGGCTGTGGTTTGTTTATTCAGTGACACTTCTGTTAAGCTCTTATTCATCTGTCTGGTGTTGATAATTGACAGCATGTTAGTTAAGGATGAGCAATCCTATGCATCACATAGAACCAAACCACATATGAGTTCAAGCTAGCTCTGTTGTTTACGTTTGTTTATGTTCACTAAATATCTACATTACTTGAATTGTTATAGTAAGAATGTAATATTGTCTGGATTTGACTGTATAAGTCAACATGAGCCGTTTACAATGCTGACTAGATTTTGACGTTTCGTTTAACATTTAAAAAATATTTCTGCTATATATATTTAACTAAGCCTAAGCAAGAGTATCCAGTATTCCAGTATTTTAATAGTGTTTTACAGTGAATGTAAATCTGCAGGAAGTTTCTTTCCTTGTTTTGTCTACCAGCAGAAACTAAACATCATACAGCATATACTGAAGCTTATACTGAAGGAATACTTCACTTTTTTGGAGTTAAACTGTTTCAGCCATGGAGACATTTGTAAAAATCTATTCAGAACTATTTTCAGGCAATGCATAATATCATTGTGCCTGCTGCAGCCGCTGTACAGCGGTAAAGTTCCTTGATTATTACGTCAAATGAGAGTGTAATTCCTAGCCATAGAGATCTGATTTATTGCATGATGTAACTACAGAAAAGTCAAGCTTCAAATACAAAAATTAATCAAACTCTTTTGCCATTTTTGAGTGAGATGCTAAGTGTTGTGATTATCTTTAATCAAAATTCCACATTAGTCACATCTTGGGTCTGCTGAGGAGTTTAGATGCATCCTTAGTTACAGTACATGGAACGACGAGTCTTCATTTGTTGCTGTTTATTGTAGAGTTAATTTACAAATAATTTGAACACAAAACTGATATCAAATAAACAAAATTAATCAACTTTGGCCACCAAACAGACTGAAGGTAAGGTCTAAAGACCATGTGCTCCTAGCAGGCTCTTCTTCAGTTGGCCACACCCAGGCTTTTAAGCTTCCTCTGGTCTGCAGGGGGCACATATCTTCAAAAATTAAAAAACATGATTACATTAACAACATGATTAATTCTTTAAATAAAGAAAACAAATGGCTCCTACACAAAGGATCTAATTCAACTCAATGATCTATGATAAGCTAAGCTAAAAGTGCTCTCGCCAGACCCGGAGATCAGCTGGATTTCAAAATAGTAAAACTCCAATGTTTAATTCTAGAGGAGTTCTTGATAAAGCTATAATTAGCCATTATTAGCTATAAATATTAGCTTGATACAGGCTGCCCGTGTGCAGATAAGAATTAAGATTTTTGTTTTTTACCCACATCAATTAGACTTTTAATTATGTAATATTTGTGTTGATGAATGAATGTTTGTGTTGTCTGTTTTGTTCAGTGTATGCAAATGTGGGCCTAGGTTTCATGAAAATTTGCCCCATTGGTGACAATAAAGTTTATTAAGTAAGTAAAGTGAGCCTATATTTAAAATAAAAAGTGGAGTGTTCCTTTAATACTTTTGGATAGAGATTTGTACACATCGAGGCATCAATAATAAATCATGCAAATGGAAATATGAATCTTCAAAGATTTATTAAAAGTCCACAAAATAATTGATGAGCTTCAATTGCAGATAAAAGAGTACAGCTGAGCCGAAAACTCCCAAATTGTTTTTAAATGGCAGCATAACTTACGCAGGCTTATTTTCTGGACAACTGTCATGACAAAAGAAATCTATAAATAAGCTAAAAACGACACGTGTGTAATGGCCACAGAATTCCTCCCTTGTCTGTCTAAACAAAAACTGAAGGCCTGTTCAAACAAGCAGCGGTCAGTCTGACCAAGACCAGGCCTGTGCTCGCGTCTGATGCCAAATGGGACATTGATATCATCAATGGGGACTTAAAAGAGAAACAAACAAACAAATGCCAAGCCAAAAAGAAACACCGTTGACAGGCAGCTGTTGAGTAATTCATGGAATTAATGGAGATTACTGAAACCGCTGAATGTGTCTATCAAGCACATTCGAGAGGTGCCAATCGAGTTCCCATCTGAAAATAGGCGGATGCCGAGAAGCTCACTGGAATCTGGATTACATTCCTGGAGAACAAATGAGACTGTAGTCACTTTGGCCAGGAAGAGCAGGAAACAATACAGAAAGCCGAAGTTCTGTGTAGCGTGATAATAACTAACACTCCCTGCTTCCTTTCAAACTGTTGCTGCTTCCTCTCTTTCATTGTGTGTGTGTATATATGAGTGTGAATGTATGTTGATCGTGCCCCCCCCCCCCAACATCTGACCCTCTGTCGTCAGACTAAATGTGGACATCACTCTGGGAGATGACCCTCGGGACCCTGGTCTGGGTCAGAGAAACTGTCCCACGCTCGCTCTGTTGCACCGATGCCATTATTCTTTTGTCATGTATTAAAGAGATAGGACACACAAAAAAAATGTAATTGTATTTAAACGCACTGCAAAAAATATATAGATTTTAATAGTAATTTATATAGTTTTCCAGTGTAAATGTCTAAATAGACATACAATAATTTCAAAAGCATGAAGCAGCCTCTATTGTGCTGTATTAAAAGTTGAATATGTTCACTATTAACAGTTTCCTGTAGAATCTACTGTAGTTTACTGGCAGCAGTTCGCCAGTAACTTTCTGTGAATCAATTACAGCAAAAGTACTATATTTACATTTACAGCACCATTTATCTTGCTGTATATGTATACAGTATTGTATATCTTTACTGTAAAATACAGTCATTTTTACAATGCAACTTTAAAATACAGTAACATACTGTCCTACAGTAAAATACAGTTCATATTACAGTTAAATACTATGTAATTTACAAACATCGATAACAACTTAATTGTTTTATGTTCGGTCCGCTTAAATTTGTAAAAACAATAAAATGAACTTAATTCCTCCATGTTGTCCCAACACAAATTGATTGTGTGGAACCCAGCATTTTTACAGTGTAATTCAAAATGCTTAACAAACATACTTAATGGTGTCTTATGATATTCAAAAACCCTATAATAAGAGTTTTACAGTATAAAATACATGACTCCTATAGAGAGTCCTCATAAACCCCCAATACCAACAATGTGGAACACAAAAGAAGCTATTGAAAAAACACAAATTTGGACTCAATTCACTTTCATTATATGGACTTATATTTTTTCAAAATTTGTTTTTGATAAAGCAAAACGTTGCTCACGCTGTTTGTTAATGTACAAGAGACTAAAAGCAGTTCAATCCCCCAATGTATTCTCTGTGAAGGTCTTTTTCTTTTTTTTTTTTGCTTAGAAGTAAAAGGAAGTTGGAAATATCTTTGCAGCATTATACTGATACTGAAAATCCCTTAGCGCTCCTGAAAGAGATGTTTAGGTTAATATGTAAAATACTGCATACTGCATTCTTTCCTCTCAATAAAAAAATAAACAAACAACACAAATGCCAGCAGTAAATAAATAATAGCTAAGAATTTAAGCATCTGATTTCAGAAATGTGAATGGTTGACATGTTGTCACGACTGATAATGAGATAATGATAATGTACATGAGATTTCAGTACATCAGGCCAACATTACCCCTTTATTTGCATCACAGCTCTTTTAGCATTATCCTATGCATTTGTTTATAATGAAAGAGGCTTTTGGAAGTGTGTGCAATGATTCTTATGATTTTCTATTGTATAAAATTAGTCTAAATGTTTCATAGACAACCTATGAGAAGGTCAGGACCCGTAGAGAAGGGGTCTCAAGAATTGGTTTTGTCATAAGTTGTTCACAAATTGGCATACAAAATGATTAATGCTTGAAAAAAAAAATCCTATAGTTCCTTTAAGTGAATATTTCACGTATTACCTACTTGAATTTCCATGTTTTATTGGAGTAGACTTGTCTTCTGGCTCACTCCAAGACTCACGGAAAGGAATACAGGCCCTGAAACATCATAAAGCAAACTAGAGACGGACAGAGAGCGTATGGGAAAATCAACTGGAAATCACAGAGGAAACAGATTTCAGAGGAAAGTGGTGTGGCAGATTGAGATATGGTTGTTTGCACTGCGTTTGTGACGCATCTGTAGTGGTTTTATTTCTGGAGTTTCTTTTAAGATCCATCCAGAGAGAAGGTATCCAGATGGAATGCATTATAACTTCCTGCCAGATCCATCTGTGAACTTATTGTATCATATATAAATCATTTACAACAAGACAGCGTAGCTCAACTAAATTCTTAAAGGTGAATTATGTATTATTATTATTTTAGATTTTTTTGTTCGCTATCCCAGTTTAAAGTGCAGAGACAAATTAAAGCAATTTGTAGGTTCATTTCTCATAATGTGTTTAAACTGTGGTTTTGTAGCTCTGTCAAACATTACTTGAGCACAGCAGTGTTGGCTCAGCCAGTCATGTGGCTTTAAGGTTGGACTCTCTGGTTAACTGACTAATGGCCAACTGAAGTGGTCTTCTCATTTGTTGCCGCTAGTTGCGCTCGCTGGCTCACTTTATAACTTTTTTATATGCACGTTAATGGTACTTTCTTAATGTATGCAGCATTAACACTAATTAATAAGTTTAGAGCTCAGTAAGATTTAAAAGATTTTGGCATATGGCAAAGAAAAGGCTTAATAGAAATTTTGAAAGTGCATGAAAACACATGCGCACAACCAAGTAGGATAAACTTTTGTATTTGATGAGAAGAAATGTGCATAAACTATGATGGAAACACATTTACTGAATAAATTCCAGCATGTGCATCAAAAAAGTCACGAGATTCAGATCATGTGATAACAAAAATAGGCATGATGGGACGACATTATTGGACAACCCACCCGACCACCATATTATAAAACATACAAAATGTTGTTTTGGTTATTCTAAAATGGCTCAGCCAAAGTCCGTCATCAAATTGGCTCAGTATTATTAGCTCCCAAAGAACAGTCTCGTGCCTCCAAAAGCCACTGCGTGTTCATTGTGTAATTCTGTCATTTATTATGTAAGACAAAAGGTCCACAGTGGCCTCTCCTACAGCAGCAAAATCCTTTTTCCTTTTAGAAATTTGGTGCCAGTTCATTAGAAAGTGACGATTTTGTTCTCTTTAACTAATTGGATGCTTAATTTGCAAAGTGTTTTATGCAATATAACAGATTTGTGCGTAAGTCTAATTCACATCTTTGGATGGAAACATAGCTAGGTCAGCAGTTTTTTAAAGAAACAACATGCCTCTGCACACATTTAAGTCTGCAATCCACCATTATTTTTACTGGTTGTTAAGTACTTGTTCATGCCAATAGACTGAATATGTAATAAATGTGCATGATGTGAATATTTTTTCACTATACTAAGCTTTTTTCACCTTTTTTTAAAAATAAAAAAGGTATTTAACAGCCCTTTACTATTTGGGTACAATACTCAAATGAACATAGAAGTGATGTTCATGGTTCCATTGCGTTGCATTGGATCGCTTTATGATGAAACGGACACATTTGAAAGAGAGCCTTGTGCTTTAACAACAACTCAACTGTTTAATCTGTCTTGTCAACAAGAACTCAAGCTGAACTGATTTGTGGTTTGTGGTTGAAGCTGATAAGGTGGCGGTAATTGTCACCTGCAACCAGTAGATAACACAAGCCGGTTGGTTAATCTCTAATGATTGTGAAGCGATTGGGCTAAATTGTTCATGAACTGCAGTAGAAGCTTGAGAAGACAAAGCTTTGTGTTTCTTGCTCTCTGTCCAAAATCCCCTTCATTTGTTTCAAACTCCTCCCTTATTTCTTCTCTCCTTTTCTTTCTTTATGGCCTGTTGTGTGAGCGGAGCGTATACAGATGTTTGACTTTAGCAGTTATCTCAGGAGGGAGGACTCTCCATGTGCTAATAAAACATCCTCACCACACCCAACACAAAAGCGTAACCTCAACAGTATGGGAAACAAAACATACGACTGACGTTCAGCAGAGTAAAGAAACAAGAATGTGAAAAAGCACACACAAAGCCACATGCATATGTGTTTGTATATACCACACACACAGTGGTTCATAGTGGCTGTACAAATCATGGATGTTTAAAGGTCCAATGAAATTAAAATACATGTTTTTAGATGTTAGTATCAGTATTAATAGTTTTTAAGATATCTAGATAAGGATAAGCTGGTGTGCTCCAAAACAGTGACAAAATTCCTGTATAGAAGATATAAAACTGATATAAACATGTAAAGTAGGCTCATAAACATCAACCCAGGCTCATTCTGATTACGTACCCCTATATACATTTCTGGATATAACAAAATGCGACCCAGGAAGTACGTTTTTTTGTTTGTTTGTTTGTTTTTTTACAGTTTTTGTTTTCGTGAATCCACCAAGAGTGCTGTGTACTCTTTTTCAGATCTCAAATTTCTCTCGCAAGTGCCAGATGTTCTCATGTAAATCCACCAGAAGCTGCTGTCGACTGACTGTCTACTGACTGACTGACCGATCGACTGACCCACCCTCCCCCTTTCCCTAAACCCAACCAATAGTCTTTTAAAAAGCACTGATTGACCCGCCCACCCCCTTTCCTAAACCCAACCGCAGTGTTTTAAAAAGCAATCCAGAAAAAGAAAAGCCCCCTGATTTTTACCCCGTTTTCAGATTTTACCACATTCTCACCCTGTTATTTACTTCTGTTTTTGTCTTACCCGCTTTCTGGAACCGTTCTTCACTGGACTCGAACCCCATTG
The DNA here is from genome assembly GCA_903798125.1 of Danio choprae. Classification (NCBI taxonomy): domain Eukaryota; kingdom Metazoa; phylum Chordata; class Actinopteri; order Cypriniformes; family Danionidae; genus Danio; species Danio choprae. The sequence continues at coordinate 3,223,972 of CAIGQW010000298.1, read as the reverse complement.
GTCAACTCCTCGTGGTCAACTCCACTCTGCATCTCAAGTCTGCCGTTGTACATGTCGGGCTACTGGACAAACTTGTAACAGCGGAAAAGCCATCCATACGGAGGCAATCGGTCAGCTGGTAAGCGCCAAAAGGAATGGCTTCATACTGCTCCATAGCGTTTGTTTTAAAGATGAAATGCAGCCATACGTAGCTCTGGCTACATAATTCGCGATCTCCAGAAATGTATACAGGGCTACTTTTTCAGAATGAGCCTATGTTGACTTCACGGGACCTTTAAGGTACACTTGAAAAGCCACAGACTTCCTTAAAACTAAAAATTCACGCCCCGTGTCATATGTTGTAAACAAAGTTGACATTATTTTTTTAAACATCTAGTAAAAAAGGTAGTTTGAAAAAATATTGATTTGATGTTGAGTGATTAGTTATGATTGTCAAAAGATTTAAGACTGACAATGATTTGAACAAAAAGGTCAGATTCAAATGAATGATTTATTAAAAAACAAATCAGTTTCAATTAAATTGTTAAAAAGATAGAATCAGTTAAGATCAATTAAAAAATATATTAAAAATAAAAATATCAACAAACACTGTTTTATTTAAAGGTTTCAAGAAAATACTTGAAAAAAATCTGATGAAAAAAACAAAAGATGATTTAAAAGATACTGTATGTTTAAAAAAATGGATCTGTTCCAGGTAGGAGAAAAAATCTATTTAGAAGAACAATAAAAGAATATCAGTGTGAGGCAAAAAGCAAAGGGTTTGACAGGAATCAAGCATATCAACAGCAACAACAAGATTCAAAAGATTCATTCATTCATTAAGATTAAGATTTATTAAAAGAAGTTCAAATTTGTTAACAAAAACAACAAGATTCAAAAGATTCATTCATTCATTAAGATTAAGATTTATTAAAAGAAGTTCAAATTTGTTAACAAAAACATCGTTTTTTACAGCGTTGGATTTACTTTGAAATCTTTGCTAGTAAAATTCACAAACAATTAGTAAGTGGCAATTGAAACCGATATCAAATGTTATTACTAGTATTTTCTTGGAAAGCATACTACAACAATTTAGATTGTATTTATTTAACTTCAAACCATCATTTTTTACAATGTAGCTGAAGAACAAACTATATTGCTCCTGTATGTTTTATTGTTTTAACCCTCTGCAACCCTAACTGTCAAAGCAAGATACAGCATATTATCATCACTTCCCATAGAAAGTTAGAATTATTCACCCAGAATTCTTTTAAAATGTGCAATGCTCTTAAAAGCTGGAAAGATGTTTGTTCCAAGAAGCGTAACTGAATTTTCAGCAATATGTGTTTTCAGAAGTGAACATCAGCATCGCGTCACCTTAGACCACTGAGCAGGAGTTTTAACTAACACAGAGCCTTCTAGACAGCTTCAGTTTGCTTGGGACATCATGACTGTTTAGCCTTTGAGGGTAATCCATCTCTCTATCTCGCTCATTTCATTGTCCCTACACCTCCAGTCACAAAGCAGATAGTTATTAATACACACAGGCTGTCATCAATGTCCTGTGGCAACGAGAGGGAGTGCTGAGACACTATAGAGGACACATAATCCACAGCTATACAGTACGTGACTGACTGCAGTCAAACAGTGTGCTTACAGGACGCTCCGGAGGAGGAGAATATAAAGCTTTACAGATTTGTTTGTAGATGAAAGATAGATAAATGAAAGATTGAATATTTCTTAAGTATATTTTTCTTTAAAAAAATATTTATTTCTGCTGCATTTTGTATCAGCAAGACAATAATGAGGTCAAATTAAGATTAAGTTTCATAATTTCCTCCTAAGAAAATACCCTCAGTTATAATCTGGGTGTGAATAACAGAGAGGGTGGAGGTCTTTGACCCCTTTAATAATGCTTAATCCCTCCCCTGAAAGACGTCAAAACAAGATGTGAGGGGGTCTGGCATTTAAATAATTTGCACTGACCTGTGATTTAAATAATATTAACAAAAAAATTACTAAGTTAATATAAATATGACAATGACAGTTTATTTATATAGCACAATTAAAAACAACCCAAGTTGACCAATGTGCTTCACAAAAACTAAAAACCACAAACAACAAGAGTAAGTCATAGACAAAATCAAGTTGAAAAAAAAATACAAAGAATAAAAGAGAGAGAGAAAAAAACTTGAAAACTTGATTTTACCTGCTCGAAAGCCAGTAAAATATGAAATAAAATCCAGTTCATGTGTTAAAAACTTTGTCAAACAGGAAAGTTTTTTTAACTTTGATTTAAAAACAAACAGAGATGGTGCCAATCTAATGGAAAGTGGCTAATCATTCCAAAGTTTAGGAGCAGCTATAGAGAAAGCTTGATCACCACAACATTTCAGCCGAGACTGGCTAGGAATCAACAAAAGACTCTGATTTGATGAGTGCAGTGATCTGGTTGGATGGTGCTCAGTCAAAAGAGCAGAAGATGGAGCTAAGCCATTTAATTATTTGTATACAAAAAGTAACATTTTTAAATCCACTCGGTAGCTCACCGACAACCAGTGAAGTTGCAAGATGGGAGTCATGATCATATTTACGTGCACCTGATAAAAATCTTGCTGCTGCATTTTGAACTAATTGTAATCCGGACATAGCTGAATGGCTAAACAAAGAGAATTGCAGTAGTCCACGCTTGAAGAGATGAAGGCATGAATAACTTTTTCCAAATTTGTAAAAGACAGAAAAGACGATAAAGGTTAAAGCTGGAAAAGGTAAGATTGCGCCACAGAATTGTCATTGTCATTATGAAAATGCATTTGACCCTGTATAATGGTTGATACCATTAGTCAATGCATGATCATGTGCATTATCATGCATTTGTCGGACAAATGACCAAGGATGCAAATTTGCCATTGTTTGGCTAAATTTGCCATTTTACATTAAAAAAAAAGTATTGTCTTTGGGGTGTCACGGTGGCGCAGTGGGAATCACGATCGCCTCACAGCAAGAAGGTCGCTGGTTCGAGCCTCGGCTGGGTCAGTTGGTATTTCTGTGTGGAGTTTGCATGTTCTCCCCGTGTTCGTGTGGGTTTCCTCCAGGTGCTCTGGTTTCCTTTACAAGTCCAAAGACATGCGGTATAGGTGAATTGGGTAAGCTAAATTGTCTGTAGTGTATGAGTGTGAATGGGTGTGTATGGATGTATGGAAATGAATACCCAAGGTTCCTAATGATGCATTGAGGTCTTTTGAAGTGAAATGAGGTCTGTGCATGAAACTGAACACTATTTACATTATTGCCAGCATGGTCTGAAGTGATGTCCAGTTTTTCTTTTGAACTGTTGTTTTGTTTTGTTTTTAGAGAACGTAATGAATCAGTTGACAAATTTACAAGTTAATCAAAACTCACTTTTAGAAGTTCCCGACAGTCACTGCTATGTATTACTGTGAATATGATTCTGTGATGTTAGCATTCTCATTAGGTTGCTCCAAATACTTCAGCAGTGACTGAATTGAGAAAAGTGATGACAACCGAGAATGGTCCGAGCACTTTTTAGGTTCTTAAAGTAAAAACTTTACTTTCTAAGCAAAATGTACGTTTTTATGATTTCTCATTGTTTTATGTAAAAAGATGAGCCGGTGTCTAATTTATTCACATTAAATTCTTTAGACATATAAAACATTCATATTATCACTATTTTAATTATATAATAGTGTATGCATTACATCATTGAAGGATTGCATAAACGAATGTGTGAATTATGTGTTATTTGAACCAGTTTGCGAAAAAAAGAATCCGGTTTCCCCATTTTCCCAAATTTACTGTGGATTAAAAGTAATAATGTTGTAAATAATGTTCATTTTCTTGGTCAGAATGACCCTTTTCCTGCATAAAACCTCTCATGAATGTATTGTTTGGAGCCACAGGTAGCTTATTAAAGGGATCGTTCACCTAAAAACGAAACTTCTGTCATCATTTACTCATCCTAGAAGTATTTCTTTCTTCTATTCAACAGTATTTTTATTCCTTCTATGGAAGTCACTGGCTGCTTTCTCCAACATTCTTCGGAATATCTTGTTTTTGTGTTCAACAGAAGAAAGAAATGCATAAATGTTTCGAATGAGTGCGAGTAAATGATAAGGAGGTTAAGGAGTTATGCCTCTATTCCATATATATTGCCGATACAGTGCTCAGCATAAATGAGTACACCCCATTTTGAAAATGAATATTTTTATTCATTTCTCAGTGAATGTAGGTATATTTTGGTGCATTTGAACAAAACAGATTACAGGATATATTTATTAAAATAATATTTTAGTCACAGAACATGTTTAGAAATAGAAAGATAATACATTTAAATTCATGTGAAATATTGCAAAATACTAAATTTCATAAATTTTTTGTTTCTCTTGATTTTTGCTCTTTATAAGTCTTTTATTTCATATTTTTCCTCAACATATAATTTGGACTACCAACTTTTGGACATTTATTGTAAATAATTTAGTTAAATTAGCTCCAGATTTGGCTTCAGTACTGACTAATCTAATGTATATGCACAAATATAATATTGTAAAGCGTCCTATAGAAAATATTAATTTAAATGAGAGATTTGTGAGGGCTGTAGGCCTGCTCACTTATGCTGAGCACTGTATATTTTATAGTCCCAGAAGCCATTGACTTGCTTTTTTTTTTTTTTAAATGACAATTTCTTCAAAAAAAAAGAAAAAAGTCATATTTAATATTAAATGAACAGCAAGATCAAATTTTGTTGAACTATCCCATTAATTTATCTTCAGCCAAAGCAATTCATATACAGTACATCCTAAATTCCCTATGGGTGAGTAAATAACCAGGGGTCTCATTTATAAAACTTTGTGTTGACACAAATCCCATTTTAATTTATTCATTAATGATTTTGGCTCATATGATGATTTAAAGTGGTTCGAATTAAGTTATTTAAGTTAAGTATGTTAACTTAGAGTTTACTTAAAACTGCGCACATGCATTCTCCCATTAAGTTTGTTTTTCATAGGTCACAATGCACTCCAAAAAGTTTGCTGTTTGTTCAAACTACTTATTTAAAATGAGTTGAAACAACATGATTCTTGAGGTTTTTGGGGGGACGACTTAAGTTAAGTTAAGTCTGCTTAAATTAGTAAAAACTAAGATTGTGTGGAACCCAGCAATTTTTTACAATGTGAAAAGTGGCTACATTTATAAATCAGACCCCAGGACTGTCAATTTTTGAGTGCATAATTCCTTCAAAGTGATATAAAAACAAACTCTATAGGCGATAAAATATTCCTCTTGGTAAGCATGACATAAACATACAAAGACAGACAAAGCGGCGTGAAGGATGTCACTGCTTACGCATGTAAGGCATTTGCACATTTCCATCCATCTTTGCATGAGTGTTTGACACCGCCATGTGCTGCTCCTAAGTCTGACCTAAAGGGTGTGTCCGTAACACATTTTAAACTACACACATTCCAAGCGGTCCGAGCCAGAATGATCTCTCAACAGACACACACTTTCTGACACCTGGTGGCCGCGCCTCGGGGTTTAATTTCATCGTGTGTAAAATATGATACTGCTCAGTTTTATTAGCAACGCTCACACATGCACACGCATACACAAAAACAACACACACACTGTGGGCAGCCATATAGTGTCAAGTTGCCAACACTGGAAGCCACACTTTCACAAGCATTCATTTATTTCTAAGTATACAATCAGCAGCTTTAAGGGCCTCGTGAAGTTCTCCTCAGCAGGCTTGATTGAGGTCATTTCAAGGAGTCTGTGATGAGTTTTTTGTGTGTGAGTCTGGGTGTGGACAGGCCTATATATCCCTGCCATATGACAGTGTGATATCCTCTGGTTAAAGAATATTACTGGATCATAACATTTAACTGTAGCTTTGAAGGCATGCTATCACATTTTCCCACACGTGCAGTGTTTGCACCTGTTGTTTGGAACATGCAAGGGGGGTTAAATAGTGAGTAAATTGTCGTAAATTGTCGCAACATGCTAGCTAGATCATGCTAAATCAATATCTAACTAGATTACAATATCTGTATGACAACCAAGCTAACTAAACTAAACTATCAACCTTTAAAATATCAAACTTTAACTTTTTATATTACGTATGTACTGTAAGATATCCTGCAAAAACAACAACTATAGAATCCATCACAGAAGTATTAATGGTTTCCATTTCAAATACCAATGCAAATATTTCAAAACATCAACTATTAACTATTAAAACCAGTCTTTTGAAAGGTATCTAGAATGTTTCGCAGCATATTAAAATAACTGATTTTAATAGAAGTAGAGACAGTGCAGTTTATATTAAAATCAACTTCATTCATTCATTTTCCTTCAGCTTAGTCCTTTATTTATCAGGGGTCGCCACAGTGGAATGAACCACCAACTATTCCAACATATGTTTTATATAGCGGATGCCGTTCCAGCTGCAACCCAGTACTGGAAAAAACTCCCATACACACTCATTCACACATGTTTGTTTTTGTAAAAGTGGGTACATTACATAGGTTACCATTCATTTTATACTGTCCAAACCGTATATTGTATTGGCCTAACCCCACCCTACCCCTAAACCCAACCATCACAGGAGACTGTGTACAGCTTTGCTCTCTGAATAAACTCATTCTGTGTGATTTATAAGCTTTTTGAGAAATGAGGACATCAGCAATGTCCTCATATTTCACCTCCTTTTTGTCATACCTATGTCACTATGCAGATTTGTGTCCTGACATGTCACAAAAACTCGCGCACACACACACACACACACACACACACACACACACCCGGAGGAAACACACGCCAACACGGGGAGAACATGCAAACTCCACACAGAAATACCAACTGGCCCATCCATGACTCAAACCTGCGACCTTCTTGCTGTGAGGTGACAGTACTAACCACTGAGCTACCATATCATCAAAATCAATTACAATTCACATTATAATCATCAAAACCCATGCAGATTATGCGGCTTTCTGTGTTTTTTTTTATAACTAAGGTATAGACAGACAAATCTTCGCTATAAACCTCACATTTTCTTATATGTTAATTTCTCCCAGCTTCTTATATGTTAATTTCTCCCAGCTTATTCAAAAGTGCCAAAATAGTCAAAATCACAAAAAACTGTTATATAAGAAGCATCAGGACAGCAGATGCAAATAAAATGAATACTATTATTGTTCTGTGTTAACACTCCTCACAGGGGAGTCATCAGTTTTCTTTTCAAGGCCACAGAGTCTGATGGAGTCCATGCAGAATCTGGAAAGCATGTCTCGTACTTTCCACCAATGATGCACTGTGCGCTTAAGCAATTTCATTTCCTGTCCTCCACGACAATGCTCCCAATGCAAGCGTCATCTCAGCTCAACTCTGAACATTCCAGTCTATTGTAATCATACAGCTGTTTGTTTCTCTAGAAATTGGCTGTAGAGTTTTGTATACATAGGGTGTTTGTGCATTGCAGTTAAGCAGCCTTGGCACAGTCATCACAATTTTATCTGTATTTTTATTAATCGGCTCTATAGGCATAAAAAGTTATTAAAAACTGAAAAATACGATTTACTTGAACAACTATAGCCTAAAGTTTCTTTTGTGTTGGGTAAAGGACCAAGAATGAATGCAAGCAGGCATAGTGTAAAATCATAACACTTGCATCATGGATTAAGAATGCTTACTGAGCCATGTGACCTATGGGGAGGTTTTTCTTAGACAAATGTCGCCCCCTGCTGTAATAGGGTGCAGATGGTAAGACGGAAACGATGCAGATGCTAAGACGGTAAAGCTTTATTTTACTTTATTAAATAAACGTTTTAATATTATTAAATAATATTTGTAGGTTTATTTTAAAAACTATTTTATTTTATTAAAAGTTTAAGTAGGCCTATGCATGTTGAAGGACTGTGCAGGGCTATAGACCTTTAATGTATAATAATAT
>CAIGQW010000298.1:3177764-3191021 GCA_903798125.1 Danio choprae | reverse complement strand
ATCCTCTTCTTCTCTACCCACTTCCACTCTCTGATTTCATGTTTTTTTTTGTCCGTTTCTCCACAATCGCAGCTCCAACATGGATGCTGAGAACGTGATAGAGTTTCTCGGGTTTGTGTGCGCAGAGGTTCGTTGTGTGTCGACGTTTGCTGGGCGTGTGTCGGGCAACAAAAAAATACGATTAACAGTACAAAAGTGATAACTAAACAAATAGAGATTTCGAGGGATGCTGCGGGATGTAAGAATAGTTTGGGAAAAATACAAGCCAGAGTGTCTGTATGGTTATCGCAATACGCATATTTACGTTTGACACTAATACTGACATACGTAACAACGCGTATGCCTCCTCGTAACAGGTAAGTGATACATAACCTACGATGAGTCGATCCAGGATATTATGGCATTTTCTATCCCAGATATTGATAAGAAGAGCAGGTGCTTGTGCTCAGTTTGGCTGGAATGAGGGCAGTCGTCGCACTTCCATCAACAGTGTTTGTTTTCTGCAGAGTTATGAGAAACACAAGTGGTGACGCAGTCAAATTTGCTGTACTTTCTTGACTGTTTACACCACTGGCTCTCTCTCCCTGACCGTCTCACCTTCAATTCAGGGGTTAAATTGTGTCCTGAGGAGGGTAACAATGATGAAAAGCTTTCTAAATGTCATGGGAGGGAACCGGGGAAACAACTAGAATGGGGGAGAGAGAGAGAGAGAAATTGTTTACCTTGCTCTCTTGGTGACTGTGCACTGGCAGGCGTCCAGTTCACATGCGCTAGACTTCCTAATGCAGCCGCATCAGAGAGATGACTGGCAGAGCTCTGCTCCTATCAGACGCTGCTCGGTGCTTCCGACTTTTTTGCACCTCCATATCCCATTGGATTAGCCCTGAAGGCAGCTGGAGGGATTAATCTGATTGGCTGTAAGGTAATGTTATCATTTTTTTGTGCGTACTCTGTTACGTTAGAGTGTTGTTGTTTGGGAGAGCTGTTACTTGGTAGAAGCTCTCTATGGGATGATGTGTAAAGTCATGTTATCTGTTGTGATTTTTGTCACTCCAAACATCCTGCGTCAGTTTTTTTTCATATTTATCTTTTTCTGTAGAACACAAAAGAAGATAGTTTGAAGAATGTTTGTGGGGGTTTTTGTACAATGTAAGTCAATGGCGTCCAATTTTGTTTTGATCACATTTTTCTGAAAATCAGTTTCAAGGGATAAGTTTCATCAAAAGAATACACTTCTCTAGTCAAAACTAGAATGTAAGTTGAATGGGAAGCAAAACTTCTTTCTTCACAACATTTTTCAAAATAGCTTCTTTTGTGTTCCACAGAAAAAAGAACATCAGATGTTCAGTTTTGGGTCCACTATTCCTTTAAAAGCTGAAATGGGCTACTATTGCTTGTTTACTTAAGCAGATGTTATACAGATTTTAACCCATTTGTTCAGCATGATCGTGTATATAATTTTAGTTAAAGGGATTATTTACCCAAAAATGATCATTTACTCACCCTCAAGTGGTTCCAAACCTTATGTGTTGAACACAAAAGAAGATATTTTGAGGAATTTTGGTAACCTTAATTTCCATTGTAAGAAAATTAAAAGCTATGGTTATCACCAGCTACCTGTTTTATATGCATTCTGAAAGAAACTCAATACAGGAGGACGGTGAGTACATTTTAATTTTTGAGTTCATTTTTTACCTTTAAGCACATGCTATCTTGTTGTATCAAATGATTGAAAAAGTAAAGAGTTGTCATGTCCTGATTTGATCCATTGTCTTTCACTGCCAGCTCACCACGAGCTTCATATTTTCAAAGACGATGTCAAAACATTGTCTAGCCATAGCAAGTTTGTCGTATTATGTGTGGTGGTCGCGTCCAGAAACCTGTTGCGTATCAAGCAGTGCTGTCCTCAGGTTATGTCCGAGTGTGTGTATATATGCGTGTGTGTAAGTAAGTGAGGCAGAGGCCTGCACTGCAGCTGTTATTGCTGCATTAGACGCCACAGACCGGAGCTCTGGCAAACATTGGTGGCACCAGAGGGCCGGAGGGGATTGCATCCTTGTCTACCTCATCCTTCCTATCACGTGGGAGGGGCGTTTTTTATGGATGAAGCTCGCCACATGATGGAGTTAACCCACGGCCGTCTGGGCAGAGGATCGGGCTGTGACGCAGATTCTAACTTGTTGTTATTCCATGATGTTTTGCCTGGTGTTGGTGAAATCGATGCTGGCTATTGGCTATGTTGGCTATTTCTTGAAGGAATTCATATTTATGTTTTTATATTGTGTTTTTTTTAAATGCATATCGAATTTTTTATAGGCAATGAATTAAATAGTAATTATTTACTTGTATGTGTGACCTTGTATTGGTCAAGATGATTGATTTTTTTCTTTTAAACTAAAACTGTTTTGAATATCAAGTAAAGATCATCTTCAGTGAAGACATTTTGTCATTTCTTTCTGTAAGTAATATTAAAACTTTTTGACTAATCACTTTTTGATTAGTGTTAACTTGAACAATCCTAAAGGTGATTTTCCCTTTATTTTATTTTTTGAATCTTCAAATTCCAGATTTTCATTCCAGAATGCATTCATTCATTTTCTTTTTGGCTTAGTCTCTTTATTAATCAGGGGTCGCCACAGCGGATTGAACCACCAACTTATCCAGCATATGTTTTACGCAGCGGATGCCCTTCCAGCCGCAATCCAATCCTGGGGAACATCCATACACACTCATCCACACACATACACTACGGACAATTTAGCTTACCCAATTCACCTATACCGCATGTCTTTGGACTTGTGGGGGAAACCAGAGCACCCAGAGGAAACCCACGCGAACACGTGGAGAACATGCAAACTCCATACAGAAATGCCAACTGACCCAGCCGAGGCTCGAACCAGCAACCTTTTTGCTGTGAGGCGATTGTGCTACCCACTGCGCCACCGCGACGCCCCTCATTCCAGAATATACTATCATATTATTTAATGTATTCAGATGATTTCATAAATCCAAAAATTGACACTTATGACTGGATTTGTGGTCCCATATGTTTTTCAGATAATTATTATATTGCATTTTCACATTAAAAGTTAAATAGTAGACCTGTATTTGGATAATTTTCATTTTGGTAATTTAAGGGGACAAATATTGTAGTGGATTTATTTGTTTGTAATTATTATATAGAAATAGCAGTATTGCAGTTGTATTATATAGTGATATAGTAGTTTTATTTTTCATTTGTTTACTGAATTCATTCTATTTCCTTTTCTTTTTTCCATCATTTTATTTGTTTATATTTGTTTGCTTAATTCTATTTCCTTTTTTTTCTTCTTCTCAGAAAAACAAAGCTGTCCCCTTTAAGTGTTTCATAAATATTGCACAACAGGGCAAAGACAAACAAACAGGCAGGAGAAAGTGAGAGGAGCAACCAGATACCTCTAAACAGCAACTGTCTCCACGCTGCTCTCCTCTCGGCCAGGGGAAACTCCTACGAGCTCCGTCCTATCAGTCAGATAAGAGTTACTGAGCTCCTGGGGCATGTTTCAGCTCCGCCATATGACTCTAATAAACACACAAAGAGCTGTCGCTGAGCAAAATGAAGGCAGAAAACATATTCAGACACTGATCAATAGCTTGTTAATCCGTTTGTATGAACTGACAGTTTTAATAGACTTCAGATTTAGGAGGAAGGAGTAAAGTTAAGGTAAACAGTTGAGGACAAAATTATTAGTGATTTTTTTTTTTTCTTCAAATATTTCCCAAACGATGTTTAACAGAGCAAGGAATTTTTCACAGTATTTTCTATAATATTTTTTCTTCTGGAGAAAGTCTTATTTGTTTTATTTTGGCTAGAGTAAAAGCTGTTTTAATTTATTTTATTTTTTTTACATTTTCAATATTATTAGCCCCTTTAAGCAACTTTTTTTTCCGATTGCCTAGAACAAACCACTGTTATACAATGACTTGCCTAATTACTATAACCTGCCTAGTTAAGCCTTTAAATGTCACTTCAAGCTAAATACTAGTATCTAGTTAAATATTATGTATTGTCATCATGGCAAAGATAAAAGAAATCAGTTATTAGAAATTAGTCATTTAAACTCATTATGTTTAGAAATGTGTTGAAAAAAATCTTTCTGTTAAACAAAAAATTGGGGTAAAAATATACAGGGGCAGCAATAATTCTGGAGGGCTAATATTTCTGACTTCAACTGTATATCTGGAGTGAGTTGGAAGTTTATTTGCAAGAGGGTCTGGTTTTTGAAGACGCAGATACATAAACAACAAAAATCCCTGTCCAATCGTCAGTTGACAGGGCAGTACCTGCCGCCCGCCACACCCTCGCCAAGCTCTGGTGTCAGGAATCTCCCTACCACATTTCTCCATTTCCTGCGTTCACTTCACTTTAGACACTGCCAAACATAGAGCAACAGCCTCAATTTCTCCTTTAAAGAAAAGCTCCACTCATGTATGGCACAAGTCTAGTGAGTACTTTTTATTCAGGTTTAAAGCCAGATTTTTTTTTTTATGTAATCGTTCTTTCTATTGATTGTAAAAGCCAAAGTGGCATTTTGCCATGAATGCATTGAGCTTTGGTCATGTATGCTGACCTGTTGTTGGTATAAATCTTTCCAGGTTTGCATTCTCAGTCTGTGAGCTTGTGTAGCGAGGGACCGATGAAACTGCTCTCACATGCAGGGATTTGCATAAGGACCTGCAGTAAAAATTTGAGCAGTTTATCTGTGCTTATAACTCATTAAAAAGTCGACAAAATGACCCTGAAATGAAACATTCAATGTTTGTGCTTATTGTTGTACATGTGTACCTCAGAAATATTTCATCTATCTGTCTATCTATCTATCTATCCATCTATCTATCTATCCATCTATCCATCTATCCATCGATCCATCTATCCATCTATCTATCTATCTATCTATCTATACTGAAAATAATTATTTCTGCAAAATTGTTGCAAACAATTTATATGGATTGAATTTAAACAAGCAAATTATATTTAGTAATGTTCAACTTAATTTGTTAATTATCTATCTATCTATCGATCTATCGATCTATCTATCTATCTATCTATCTATCTATCTATCTATCTATCTATCGTGCTTTATATATTTTGATTTATTTTATTATATAATTCAGTCAATTAATTGATAACCTTGAACAACACTGACCCAGTAGAGTTTAAACTTAATAAATCTGACAGACTAGACAGGAAAAACCTTAAGATTTTAAGCACAAAGCATATTTTAGCAACCGTAACTATGTTGATTACTGTTGCAAGTGAATCAGCATTTGCAACCCAGGCTCATTTAAAATGCATATGTAATACAAAATGTACAAAATGTAAAATACGTTGCTCCGGGTACGTTTTGTTGCACATTTCCTGCATATTACCACTGGTGTTTTATCATCCCGGTCCTGTTTAAATGTAGGAAAGGCTACAGTATATATTTTGAAATAAATGTATAATTTGAAATCAAATTATTTGATGTTTACCTGTAAGAAATAATTACATTGAATCATTAGGAATGATTGTACATCTGAGGTGGTGATGTGGCCACAGTGCTAGCCTTTTTATTTATTTTTAAGTTTTTTTTTGTCATGCATTATTAACCTCTTTCACATATTCCATTCAGACATTTCTGGAAAATTACTAGTAAATAAATGCCAAGAAATGATTTGTGAATGGGGCCTTTTTAAAAATCCACAAAAATTCATTTCAGGAATTTCCCAGAATAAGAAGTTGTATCACTACCAGTAAGTTTTGAATTGACCAATTAAATTGTTGTGATTATGTTTTTGACAGGCTGTGAAATAACTGAAATCATTCAGCATAGTGGATTGAAAATGCGGTCACAACTACCTGGAACAACTTCAGCTGTGCGTTTATCTGAAAAGAATTGCACAGCTTAAGACAGGCATACACAATACGAATTCTGATGGTCAGAAGATCGTAATATGCATGCATATGTCACAAATGAGTTTATATAAAAATCGGTCAGACGTTCAAATCGTAAAGTTCGTATGTGTGAATTATAAAGCCTAGTCCATGGTAAACTATCATCTCTGATGACCCTGTAATGCGTGACACATCATAGGCCTACAGTGCTTGCTGTTGAATGAATATATCTTCAGATTTTTTTAGACACTTAAAGATGATCGGGAGCTCATAAACTGCTCTGCTCGACTCGTAAGTTCTTCTCACATGGTACAAGCCTTGACCATCAATGATTTCCACGTGGATTCTCCTAGTCGATTTTTTATAACAGCAAAAACATTGTATTTATCGCACCCAAACTTTGTTTAAAAATGAACTTGTGAGACGATCTATTCTGCTTCTCTCACATGGTACAAACCACAACCATATGAGCGTCAATGATTTTCGCTCAACATCTTCCAATAGGAAAAAAAAATCACGTATGACAGCAAAAATTGCACTGTACACGCAACTCACACCTTCATCAGCCAATCATATATAACTATCTCTTAGGCTGCGTCTGAAATCATGCTATATAGTATGTTAAAAACAGAGTAGTAGGTCCGAGTTCATAGTATTTGAAAAACAGTAAGCAAGAAGTACCCGTATGGCCTACTATTACCGGCAAGATCCTGATGTGGCATCCAATGGATGCTATGCTATCCCATATTGCCATGGGGGAGTACATGAATGGGAGTGAAGCGACACAACTAATGCATCAGGTTTTTTGATAATAAAAAATGGTGGATGTAGTACGTCTGAGTTCCATTCATACTCTGAATGAATAGTTAGTTCTGCTCACATTCATACTATAAAGAATGTGTTTTTTTATGGTGGTGTAGAAAATTCAAATGTAGTAGTAGTAGTAGTAGTAGGCAATTTTGGTTCTCCAAATGAAAAGTAAAATCATATTTGAGGAGACAAACAACAATTATTTCTTTCTGTCCTCATACCCATCAGCGAACTTTCAGATTATTCATTCATTCATTCATTTTCTTTTCGGCTTAGTCCCTTTATTAATCTGGGGTCGCCACAGCGGAATGAACCGCCAACTTATCCAGCATATGTTTTACGCAGCGGATGCCCTTCCAGCTGCAACCCATCACTGGGAAACATCCACACACACTCATTCACACACATACAGTATGGACAATTAAGTTCACCCAATTCACCTGTACCGCATGTCTTTGGAAAAATGCCAACTGACCCAGCCGAGGTTCGAACCAGCGACCTTCTTGCTGTGAGGCGATTGTGCTACCCACTGCGCCACCGTGCTGCCCACTTTCAGATTACCATGAAAAAATTGTTTTGATTTTGTGTCTGTATCTATGGAGACAGAGGCGGGGTTTGGTTTCTTTTAGCTACGATTGAAGCTATACATATTTTCTGAATTCCAGCAATTTTCCTCTTAAAGCCCACAAACAGGCTGTTCACAGTTGATCCATGCCAAATATGCTTAGTCAGATTGCAAATCAGCATTGTTTCATGTATAATTTATTCACTGCTGTTATGTCACTTGTTACGAGAGCCGTATCTAATGCTTCTGAAACCACATTATCTTTTGTCCTCAGATCGATACTCCTTCAGATGATACTGCTTGATGTTACGCAACGTTTTCTACTGCGCATTCTGTTAAAGGATGTGCGGGTTAAAGCAGCCTGCTGTGCTTTCTCTCATTGTCTTTGCAGGATTTTTGCAGACTCATCTTGACCGTCTTCTGTAAAGGAAGTCTGGCCAGAATTGGAGGTGTTTTGGAGGTATGTTTTACGCAGCGGATGCCCTTTCAGCTGCAACCCATCACTGGGAAACATTTATACACACTCATACACTACGGACAATTTAGCTTACCCAATTCACCTATACCGCATGTCTTTGGACTTGTGGGGAAAACCGGAGCACCCGGAGGAAACCCACACCAACACAGGAAGAGCATGCAAACTCCACACAGACAAGCCAAATGACCCAGCTGAGGCTTGAATCAGCGACCTTCTTGCTGTGAGCCAATTGTGCTACCCACTGCGCCACCGTGAGGCCCATTATATATTAAATATTATTATTAATTATGTTATAATGACACTATTAAGAATACATTTTATACTACAGATTATTGCAATTATTGCAAACATTATTTACTTTACATTAATAACATTAATAACTAATGTTGTTTTATAAACAATCAAAACATAATAAAAAATGATTTAGCATATTATAAATATCATAAAATATTACATTTTGGTCCTAAAAGTACTTTTATTGTGCTAAATGTTACTGAATTTATTATAAATATGACCAATTTACATTATTATATTCAAAATAAAACTATAAATATCATAAAATGTTACTTTTAAGTTTTAAAATCTGTCATTTTATTGTGTTAAATATTATTGAATGTATTATAAATATGACTGATATTGACATTATTTTATTAAAAACTCTTCATTTTATATTATAAATAAATGTTTACAAGACACATAAAAGCATCAAATGTCCTGATCTCACCTATTACTATTTTAAAGACATTAAAAGCATAATTCAAATGATTTAAAATGTAAATTTATTGCATAAACTTTTATTGAATCTATTACAAATATGACTGATATTGATATTATTTTATTAAACACTCTTCATTTTATATTATAAAGAAATGTTCCTATTTTTACAAGGCACATAAAAGCATCAAACATCCTGATATTGTGCCTCACTGCCGCTGTTGATATCTGCTGTTATTAGCAAGGGCTTGTTCTTGTCAGCATTGTCAGGATGTTATTTTCCCGCAGCTTCAGAGGGATTCGTCACATAGCATTTACAGCTCAGAGAAACCTCTTTGCATTTAGTTCTTTTCAGTTTCCACTGACAGCTCTACTAAATCCACAAGCTGCAACTGCCGCCTGTGTACTGTATTAGAGGAGAAGTGGCAAAAGTTTCTTTCAACATTTATTTTTTCCTCACGATGGAAAATCTCTGTCGTTTGTATATTGTACTTGTCGTGTTTTGCCATCATTTCGTCTCCTCCTAGAAGCTGGTTTCAAGTGGTGTTTTAGAGTGCTGATCAAATGAATCTAGCACCATTTGAAATCAGTGTTCTTGGGGTGGGAAATGCAACACTTTTTTTTTTTACTGCATTTTATAATTGGTGTAAAACCTTTTATCTCTCTCCTGACTTCAAGACCTGTGTCCTCTACCCAAGGTTGACCGATTTCTTTTGGTGTTCAGAGTCTTTTGGGGTTTCTAGCACCATTTGAAATCGGTTACAATGTAGGACTGATGACGACGATGGAGATTTCAAGAGTTCACACTTAGCTGATGATTGATAATAAAGCTTGTTTGGCATGCTGTCCCGGGAGAGAGCCCTGAGCTCACGAGATCCTCGAGCCCTGGGCTCCCTCCCGTTTGCAGGGCGAGAGGGGAGTTTGAGCTCAGGTAGATCTCGTTGAACTCCCCCGACTTATTTCTGGCTAATAGAATGGCTAAGAAGAGATGTACGCTTGCTAGGAGCTTGGCTATGGTATCGATTTGGTATGTTCAATTTACTTAAGTTGCGTGTTTTTTAGACTGTGGGAGGAAACCGGAGAACCCGGGGAAAACGTATGTGAGCACGGGCAGAACGAGCAAACTCCGCACAGAAATGTCAACTGGTTTAGTAGGGATCTTACCAAAGAGACATTCTTGCTGTGGGGCAACAGTGCTAATCACTGGGCCACCGTGTCGACCATCTGGAAAGGAGGGGGAGTAGGGGTGGGTAGGGAGGGATTCTCCAAGACGAAGATACTGAAATAAGAAAACTCTGCTTATTTATAGTGATCTAGGAATCATCTGATTGGTGAATCAATCGTAAGCTGATGCAGGACCAGCTGTGAGCAATCATAAGCATGTGATCCTCTCGAAATTAGTTCATAAATAAACTTCACTTGATTACGTTTTTTCAGACATTACATTTTTTTCATTACATAAAATGTTTAACACTCTTCTTTGGGTCTGTTTTGACGTATAATAGATACATACAAACATCTAAACAGTGCATTTTTTTTGTTAGGGAACACTTACGACACTTATCACATTATAAACTTAATTTTACTAAGAGACTAAATTTAGTGTAATTATGTCCTGTGATATGATTACTGTTACTTGCCAGCTTGTATTAGTTGATTATGTCTAATTCTGTGCTGTTCCTGATTGGCTGGTTTACTTACACTTGCTGCAACCAATCCTGACACTGGCTTATGCTGATTGGTTCCTGTGTTACAACTTGGTCCCGGTCTCAGCCAATCAGATCACTCCAGCTTCCTATATATATCTTTTGTCTGCCAGCAGTTTGTTATTTAGCTCGATTTAGTATTGGTTTCTGTGCTCATTGATTGATTAATTCTGATTATATCCTCATTTTGTTCTTCTTTTTTTTTTTTAGATGTATTGTTTTGTCTTCACCTTTATTTACATTGTGTCGTCATTTTGGTTTAGTCACTGTCTGTTCTTACCTGTGTGTAATCATTCATTTCCTTTCCTCATGTTTCTCTACAGAACTTTGGTTGAAAGACTGCTAGGTAAGTAGGTCACATGACATACATTTCAACACACAGGAGTTCTAATGTCTAAAGATACACTAGGGAAGGGGGTGAGCTCCAACCCATGTATTTTTGGTTAAGTGGATAGTTAGAGTAGTTTAGGTAAGACGTCTTTGAACGTTGAAGACTTATTTTACATTGTTGTTGTTTTTGTTGTTGTTTATTAGACTAGATTAGAGAACTTGTTAGATCGGACTTGTTAGATCGTTAGTCCAATTTCCACCAAGTTTGGCCCAGGCCATGCTGCTCAAAAGTTATAGAATTTACGAGTTGCTCTGCAACTTCTTGCTGTGCTTGTTTATCATGTGGCCGCTGGACTGCTTGGCCCCGATAATTGCTGCTTGCAGCTATATTTTTTATTTGTTTTTATTCCAGCCAAACTAAATTAAATAAGACTTTGTACAGAAAAAATATATAATAAGAAATACTTTGAAAATGTCCTTGCTCTGTTAAACATCACTTAATATTTTTTGGGAGGGCTAGAAATTTTGCCTTCAGCATATTAAGAGTTTCCTCAATATTTTAATAGTAGTAACATGGTAATCAGTTGGCTTTTCTGTGTGGAGTTTGCATATTCTCCCCGTGTTTGCGTGGGTTTCCTACTGGTGCTCTAGTTTCCCCCACAGTCCAAAAGACATACGCTATACAGTAGGTGAATGGGGGAAACTAAATTGTACGTAGTGTATGTGTGTACGTCCTGGTTCTGCTGATTGGGGGTTGAGACTTGGGCTAACAACTTACCTCATAAAAACTCAACTTTGATATAAATGGCCCTGGGAGTAAGTAAATAACATGGTAAAATACAATATGGTTAATGAATTAAGTTTTCATTGTTGCGCATTGTATGCGTATTTAATTATTCAAATGAATCAGTAACACAATACAAAAAGTGGATATTTTAATATACAATATGAATACGGTTAATTTTACAAATTTTACAGATGAACACAAAAAGTAACTTCAAAACCGATTCTCCTTCAATCATTTCAAGCGTTGAATTCCCACGTCTTCTCAAGTTGTGTGAAATGTATAGTCATCTCTCCTGTCAACAGCAATGAGTTCCTGTTACAGTACCATAAAGAGCCGCTAGATGTCATGATTGTTTATATCGTGTTTGTGTTCAGACACTGTTCACTGTGAAAAATGCAGGGTTTGACACAATTCATTCATGTTGTCCCAACAAAAACCGATTAAGTTCACAAATTTAAGTGGATCAAACATTAAGTTGTCTCAAAAAAAATCTCAAGAATTGTGTCGTTTCAGCTCATTTTAAATTAGTCGTTTGAACAAGCACCAAAATGTTTGGTGTTACACTGGATAACGAACTGAAAAATGTACACTTTACATTTTTATACATCAATAGTAGCACGCATTACATAAACCTAAGCCATAACAATAACTGTATTCCATATGGAAATTGTATTATATGTTATTTTATATTATATTACTTTGCATTTAGTTTAAATATGTTAATGGTTTATATCAAATATAAATCCATATGTTTTAAAAAACTGTACCGTAACAATAACTGTAACTACAGCAATGATAATTATGTTTGCCAACGACTATATGTTGTTATTATTATATATTTGCCTCTTTTATAGAGTCTGTTTTCATTTAAAACCCATGTAAAGGATCTAGAATAGATGTAAGTGTCAGGATACTTACAGTATTATACACAGCTGTAGGTCACTTCTAAGTATTTATGCACATCCGGGCATTGATTGGAGAAGACAGAATTTGAGGCATTTAAATGGCAAGTCTTCTTTCCATTGCAGCTGATGAGGGAAAAAATAATAATTAAACAAAACCATAATTTAATGCAGATTTTAATAATATTATTTATTAATTGTGTCATAAATGTTTATTATTGTCAACACATCTGACAATTCGGGACTCGTCTATTCTCATTATTATGTATTTTTGAAGTATAGCTGATTAATAATTTGTATAATGATTGGCAGATCTCGATTACGCCTGTCATTTTTTTGCATATTGTCTATGTATAGCTGAAGTTTCTGTTTGTCCACTGTGACTGTAGATGGTGTTTTTCTGCGGTACCTGGAGCGCAGGCTGCTGGTCTGAGGACAGTAACAGTCTGATGAAGTTGCTAATTTGTGAGGGCAGGTTACTAGATCCCGGCGTCCATAATTAGCATGGTGAATCCAAATCACAGCATTACCTTTAAATGCATACACAGTGAATTGGTGCATATTAGCTTTAAAGCTTTAGACCTATTATGCAAAAGTCACTTCTATAAGGGGTGTGAATGAGGGGTATCTGTGAATATACCCAGCTTCTAAGGGTAAAAATGTATTAATTCTATTTTTTATAATCACACTTGATAAAAACCTGCCTTTGTACATGTCTTCAGAGGGGGAAAGCCCTCCTCACTAGTGACAATCTCTCCCTCATTAGCATAGGACTTTAGTCTTGTTTTTGAATCTGCCACTATGGTGACACATAGGCATTTGTAGCTCCGCCCTCTTTAGTAAAGAGCACAATCTCATTTAAATTTAAAGCGACAGTCACCAAATTGGCACAGTTAGGATCATTATTTGTGTGCTATTTTGAGCTGAAACTTCACATACACACTCTAGGGCCATTAGAGACTTATTTTATATCTTGTAAAAGGGGGCATAAAAGGTCCGCTTTAAATGTTATATTTTTTACATTTGACAATTCTTCACATTTACATTAATT
>CAIGQW010000298.1:3149071-3172764 GCA_903798125.1 Danio choprae | reverse complement strand
TGCTCCAATGTTGTGTCGTGTTGAAAAACTTGTTTAGATCTGCATATACGTATGCACTCCTCATATGCCGTTTTTTAATTTAAATATAAATATTTCTTAAGACGTCTACACTTTACTATCTGATTTTTGCCTTTCTAGACCAGTTCAACATGGCATGTATATACATATGTATAGACACAACCATTTCTTTTGTTTTTAGTTGAATAATTAAAGATCTGTGCTCCCCGTTTTGTTTTTGTTTTTTTAAAGGCAGCCACCCCTTCACCACAGAAATACCAGCTGGACTGGACTCAGCCTAAAGTGTGTCCTCCTGGAAAAGCTCCCTTCAATAGTACCACTGTAAGATTCAGACCTGAAGATGCAGAAATCAGCCCTGGGTATGATTATATTTGACGCTTGTCTTCGACTATCAAAAGTCTCTTCATTCTTTTTCTTCTTCTCAATCTTTTAGGCTCCACAGTTCAGCATTCTCCTTAATAATCAAAGGCCACATGAGTTTTCCAGTACTTTGTGACTGATTGTTCATAATTTAAAAACAATGATTAGGCACAAATACTAATATGGGGTATGAATGAAAAAGGTTGTTTTTTTTGACCCAATACATTTGGAATAACCCAGAGGAAACCCATGCAAACACTAGGGGTACATGCCAACTCCACATAGAAAGGCCTCATGGTCCAACCAGGACTCGAACCAGTGACCTTCTTGCTATGAGGCAACCATGCCACCCTTTGAACTGAAACTTCATGAATTTCAGAATGACTTTAACTTGCCCACTTTTGACCTCTGACCACATTTGTCCTTGCTTTTACTATTTAGAGACTCATGTTGCTAAATGTCTTTGCACAACCAAAAACAAAATTCCTCCTCTCCAGCTACACTCCCAGAAGGGATTTAAGTCTTTTCAAAAATGTAAAAAGCACAACATTCTCCTACCAGTACATATCCAAACACAAATCCACCGCATTGTGTAATTCTGCTAGATGACGTCTTGTTGCAGTTACTAATAGACAACAGGGGACCATCATGATAAAGTTTCTCCAGTATAATCTTTGTAATCTCCCCTGTATTTGCCTTTTTTTGTTCAGTCCAGGGGCATACGCTCATGATGCTATCCAAAGCAAGAAGGTGTCGTGGCCTATGAAATTCGGATGTCCGGACTGGACAAAAGTGCAGATGCTGGAGAGAAGAGCATTGCGGACAGAGGTACAGATAGGGTTGACTTTTTGTTTTGTTTTTAAAAAAAAAAAAGTATAAAGGCAACATCACCAATATCCTTAGTAGATATGAATTCCTTTCATTTGGATCTTTGTACATTTTGTGTTCATGCAGCTTTTCCATGACAAAGAGTTTAGGAAACAGAGGAACAGGGTGGCATATCTACACTTGTTTTACTGATGAGACTAAAATACTACTAAAAGAATTGTGTACAAACATTAAAGCTTTAAAAGACCCACTTGTTTCTCGTTTCCATTTTAGAATATGACCGTGAACTATTCTGAAACCATATTTTGAAGGTGTCATTTTCCTATATTAGATGTTTCAGGTACATAAAAGGTAATCAATATTTTCAGTAATTATTAAAGTAACAGGACACATTCATCAGTGTTCTGATTTTAATTTTAACTTGTCCTTTTGAAACAATGGCTTAAAATAAACAATGAAAGACATTGCCCCATTCACAAATGAATAACAAACAAATCAAAAGAAACATCACATTTCTGATGGGTTGAAAACAGTTAAAACTACAAGATAGTTCAAGGGCAGTCTAATCAAAACAAAAAATATATATACATCAACCGTAAGTGATGTGAATTCCATCTAATATTATTGACGTGTACAGAACAGTTTGGTTTTTTTTATTCTATAAAATCAAATGTCAGTAACATGATGGATCGCTGTTTGTTTCCGAATTGTAGTTGTTGAAGACTCTGGTTCTTCATATGGTAACTAACTTCAAGGAGCACAATGTGATAAGCAAGTGCTGAGAAGTCATAATCATAAACGACTGATGTAGAAGTGGAGTCAAAAGAAGTAGAAGTGTAGAAGTCAAAAGAGCAAAATTCATTTTTTCCTTCTCACTTTGGGCTTTTTGACTGGCCGTAGATATGGGTTGTCAATCATGTTTTCCTCATTGGCCTTGCCTGAAGGCACAACGCCACCAGGTGGCAGCACTTCATTCTCCTTATCTGCACCGGAGTCGTCCTACAAATTGAAATTAAATATTACATT
The DNA here is from genome assembly GCA_903798125.1 of Danio choprae. Classification (NCBI taxonomy): domain Eukaryota; kingdom Metazoa; phylum Chordata; class Actinopteri; order Cypriniformes; family Danionidae; genus Danio; species Danio choprae. The sequence goes on along the minus strand of CAIGQW010000298.1, from coordinate 3,170,532 downwards.
TTGAATTTGTACAGTATATAGACATACAAACACACACTATTAGATTATTTTACTATTATTCAATGTTTTTTTGTGAACAAAAATATATATCTCGATTTTATATACACTAACAAATTATAGCAATTAATTTTCCTGTTGGTCAATAAATATATATTTTTTAATACTAAAGAAGAATATATTCAAAAAGGCGGCAACACCAAAGCTCCAAAAAACACACAATTTATTAAATTAAAAAGGCTAACACAAAGCGTGTAACGTTTCGAGCACACCGGCTGTTCATCAGACAGTATTCATCAAAGCATATTGCTCTTTTTATACACTTCCGGATCACATGATCTCATACATTATCTCACAACAAAAAATAGAAAAATACACATTAAAAATACACATTAGTAATAATAATAATAATAATAATAATAATTAGTTAATACTAAAGAAGTCACTTATGCTCACTAAGAGTGCTTTTGTTTGACAAGAAATTGACTACAAACAATAATATTATGAAGTATAAAAAAATTCAAATCATTTAAATTTATTCCTGAATTTAGAGTATATTTTGGGGATTTTCTTGCAGTTGTCAGTGTCACATGATCCTTTAGATTAAGTAAATGGTGTAAAGAAATAAATAAACAGAAATCAAAATTTATTTAAGTAAATATTAATAATGCTTTTCTTATTTGTACTAAAAAGAAATAAAATCTTATCTCAAAATGAAAAACAAGATTATTTTGCTTACCCCATTGGCAGATTGTTTAGCTTGTTTTAAGGAAAAACTCACTTAATTTTGGCATATTATTTCTGAAAACAAGACAATATGTTTTGCTTCTCTAGAAAATGCTTCTTGATTTAAGAATTTGTAGATATTTGGACTAGAAACAAGACAAAAAAAATATCTAAGCAAGAAAAGCATTTTGCAGTTTAAACTGTTTATATTATTGGTGAAACATGAACAATTGACCCTTCGCTAAGCCACATCCGAAAACCGCCACACACCAATCGTGGCTTAGCAACTGTAGCTACGCGCAGGAGGTCTGTCAAGCTTTCGAGTGAGGGGAAACAAGCCAAAGTGTTGTGCAAATGGATTGTGCAAATCTGATACCCGGTATCCTAAAAGTTTTGACGGGGTGGTGGAATTTTTTATTTTTTTTCCTTTTCAAAGCCTAAAACCCAAAAGGAGAAATGCCAGCGTAGATCAAACTGTGTGAGGGGCCGTAAAAGCAGAACAATCCAGTCATATTTGACTCAAGCTATTGGTTTCAAGCTACGAATATCTGGATTATATATCAACTGAACAAAACAGAGATATGATCACAAACTGAGCACTTGCGATCAATACACTTCACCTGCAGCTGTTTTTCAGTCATTTATAACCCTCATGTCCATGTCAGAGCTACAATTCACCGATGTTTTCGTCGGTCTTTTGGAGATTTAGTCATTGGTGACAACAATATAGCGGGTTAGTGTCTGCTTTTATATTTGGTGTAGGATTAATATTTGCTGGTAGGGAAAATCTATTTGTTCGCTTCTGCTATTTATACTTTGATTTGCATTTCAATTTATTTATTTTTTTCCCACCTAATTGCAAATTAGAATAGAAACTGTATAACAAGCACACAAACATACTGACAGTTATAGGTACTGTACATTGTTATGGGCCAATGATGCTTTTATTTGGCACAAATCCATCAATTTCCCCTTTCTGGCTGTTCTTTCTATGAATGAATTATGTCGAAGCACTGTCCATGCACATTTCCTCATCGGTTAGTAACGCTATATTTCATTGCACAACAATTAGTCTATCAGGCTTTTTGGCTAAAAAAAGAGAAATCACGGTTGAAGTTGTTGTTGTTATTCTTATTAGATTATAGTTTCACCTATCTTGCTGTGCATGAACTAAGCTTTTGAATGGTCAGCGTATGAGGCGGCTAGGCTTTAGCTTCAGTTTTGATTTAAATTATTTTCTAATCGTTGCGTCGTGAGTATACCCCTGTAATGCATACTGCAGTCCTTTTTTTTCTGGCTTTCTCAGATACCTTACCTGTTTGCCAAAAATGAGTAATTATATCCCTGGCAATGTCTGACACCGGCGCATACTTATTGTAATAGACGTGTCACTCACAAAAGCTTGACAGGCGTAACAACAGTAACTAAGGAGGGTGGGGTTTAGCAAAAGGTCAATTATCGATAACCGAGCACATTAGAATGATTTCTGAAGGATTATGTAAGGGCTCTTGAAAATTCAGCTTTGCCATTGCATGAATAAATGATATTGTCCAATATATTAAAATAAAAAAAACAGCTCTTGCAATAATCAATAACAAAAATAAATCACAATATTAATGTTTTTACTATATTTAGTTACATTCACACACATGGAAAAGATTGACAAGGAAAGATGGTTTTAATCTTGCCTGCATGATGTGACTATTGTTGTTATCATTGTCCATCTGGTCATCCTGCTCAGAGGAATCCGTTTCCTCCAGTGACTGTAGCTCCAGTTCAGAGGGCAGCAGGGCACTCAGGTACGGAATGGGGCTTGACTTTGCAGCAATCACTGATTACGCACACACAGATGAACACACATTTAATAAAAAGGCAATAGGGCAGTACACACACACTCATTGATAAACTCACAAGGGAAAGCGCTGATGTCATCCTTAAAAAGGCTCTCTGTCTCTCCGGTCTTGGCCATGAAGCGTGTGAGAGCTCGTTCAACATCTCTTCTCTGAGACGCCGCCTTCTCTCTCACCACCTGATAGTCTGATACAGGCTCTCGAAAGGTCTGAAACACACAAACACGAGACATCCTATGACAACAGCCTACAATTATATATTTATTGAGGTCACTTATTAGTCAATGATTTTTTATCTGGAGAGACTTTAAAAGGAAATTTCTTGTATATGTGAATATACAAGAATAATTTATAAATGGTACAAATTATCAAAAGTAAACCTGTTTTAGATGTTTATTGCTGTTGATGTCTTTTTATTGTTATAATATTTTTGTTATTATAGAAAAGTGATTTATATAAAATGTTGTAAAATGATCTGGTTTTGCCATGATATAGCCAGAGAAGCTGATATGGCAATAAATTCAAAACCCTCTCACTTCTTAGTCCTGCTTGAGGTTATTTTAACAGTAGTAAAAGAGCTGTTTTATATTTCATGAGTTACATCTATTCCAAAGTGCAGAGATATTTGAAAAAGAACACTAATTAAAATTATAGAAGAACACTTGCTAATTTTACTCTGATATTGCAGGGGTTCGCAAACTTTTCAGTCTGCAACCCCCAAAATAACAACTCTAGTGACTTGACTCCCACTATCCTCGGAGGTGGTTATAAACATACACGAATTGCACACAACGGTGCACACACACCAATAGGAACTATATAAACACGAGCATATTGACAACACAAAAAGTGCAACAGTCTAACAACCATTTTTTTTAAAGTCATTATTCATTTGTTTAATTTAATATCTGTCTTTTTATTTGTATGTTGGTTTTTATGTAACTATTAAATACTATTTTTATCTTCTGTAGGTTATGGATAAAATATGGTGATTCTAATAGTTTAATAACATATATAAGATTTTTGGAAATCACCAAGCCACTATCTCCACCCCTCCCCCCTCCTACTCATTGTCTCACGATCACCCAAGGGGTCCCAACTCCCTAAGAGATATCATGGACGTCACATGAAGTACAAGCATCATATATATATGGACAATGTATCATATATATGTAATGTGCTTTGGAAACTGGTGGGGACCTAAATTTTAAACATTTTCTGGTAAATGTCATTGAAGTTTTGGCGCTTCAAAAAACAAAAAAAAACAAAAAAACTAGCAGCCTCTCACTTGACAGCAAGGCACAGCCAATCACAATGTACATGTTTGTTTAGGGGAGGTATGACTCGAGTAGAGAAGAGTGATTTAACCCTTTCTGTACATTTACATTACATTATTTTATTTTGGAGGTGATTCAATTATTGGTGGGGACATTTCAATAATGGGTGGATATTGGTGACCCATCACCTCTGTCCATGTTAATTCTACACCCTTGGATGTATCATATTTACGTCACTACACAGTGCTCATGAACTAGGGCTGCACAATATACTGTTTTAGCAGCAATATCACAATGTGTGAATCTGCAATAGTCACATCGCAACATCTGCAATGTTGAATTGAGATTATAATTAACCCGAAAACATAGTTCAGAACATGCGTTTTGTGGAGTCACTGCAAAGTTGAACTCTAATCTAACACGGTTAAAGATTTTTATTTGGATGGGTGTATGATTTTAAGCAAATTTAAACCATTTGGGCAAAAGAAATTACAAAGTTTGCTGCTTACATTTTACAATTAACAAAGATTAATTGTTTAATTATTAATACAATGAAGCCTATACAGTGTTACTTTACATTTGATTATTGAATTTTTGGACCTCAGTACTGCCGCGGTCACACTAAGGTCCTTTGACCTGTTGTTGAACAGCCAATGCAAGTGAGTGATATAAGCAAGACTCACTGGTGTTCTGATGTATGTATGAGGATCTGGGAAATCAGGGAAGTGGCTGGGGATGTGTGCTGGGTGAGTGCGTTTCTGTCCGGCCGTCAGAGATTTTGGTACCACTGGAGCGTTTGTTATCGGAGCTGTGAAATGCACAAGTGTTAGCCATTAAAACAGAAACAGTTACAGCAGATAAAATAACATGATTGCATATGTTGGAGACCTACGTGCAGTTATAACCATCCTTTGAGATCTTTTGGCATACACTGGAAGAGTATCCACATTAAAACCTGCAATTGTGAAAAAGCATACCAAAATTCTTATCAAATCTCATATAAAAAGAAGTTGAATCTTTTATACTTCCTAAAATGAAACAAAAACCAACCCATTTCGACTAGTGTGATGACCACATCAGACAGAGTAGGGGTGCTTCTGGCTGTGTGCTCACAGTTTGCCTTCGCACAACGTCCAACTTCTGTTATGTCTATCAAATGACAATGAGACTCTTTAATATCAAAAGCACATAATAATAAACTTGTGTTCTTTTTTTAAACATAACAAAAAAAATAGTATAATTATCAAATGAACAATACAATACTAAAATTTGTCCCATTTTGGTGTCTGGATCTGAAGAAATTTACAAAACTAATTGATATAAATAGAATCAGAGGCGGATTTAGGCATGGGCATTGTGGGCAATTCACTTTCGTCCGCGAAAGGGCAGCATGAACACCGTGAGGGCGGCATGACCGTCGTTTGCCAAGAGCGCCAGTTAAGCTTGCTCCGACACTGAATAGAATAAAAGTTTAAAGCAATTAAAGAGTCTTTTTTTATTATAATTTTTTTTTTTTTAATAAAATTCCTATTTTATTATTAAAATCTAACAAATAATTTATTCTGTATTACAAATATATGTATACAAGAACAATGAAACGACATATTAAACATGATAATTACTTACTCCCAGGGCCATTTATATCGAAGTTGATATTTAGCTGCACCATATTGGTGTTTTGTAACATCTAGTTTTTAGGAGGTGAGTTGTTAGCCCAACGCTCAAGCCTGAATCTAGAGGACCAGGACATACACTACAGACAATTTAGCTTACCCAATTCACCTACAGCACATGTCGTTGGACTATGGGGGAAACCGGAGCAAACATGAGCTCTATTTAATAAAAATATATATTTAAGAATAAAAGGTCTTACTAAACAAATAAATATAATTTATTTATAGGACATAAATGGATAAATAAATTTTACCTAGCCGACAAATAAGTAAACTAGTGATCTAAAATAATAGTGGCAAAGTATAAAGATTTAAAATGACAATAATTCGAATTTTGGGGCTGCACTGTTCTAGATATGCCTGACAAAAAAACAAAAAAAAACTTTTTTTGGTATATAAAATATTATTGCACTTACTGACATTTCAGTGATGATTTATTTGCTCAGATTAATATATTTTTAAAAGGAAACACTCTAATGTACAGAAAAGTGTTGAGTAATATTTCACATATTTTTTTTAACAATTTTTATTCAGCTATAGCTCAATTCTGGTTCCCAAACTGTGGTTAAATTAGAACATAGATGCCTACATTACATACACACATAGCAGAGTAAAATACGATGATTTGTGATATTGGTATGCATAAGCTTTGAAATTTTGTCAAGATGAGCTGCTTAAGGTAAATGAAGGACTCACAGCTCTGCATCATCTCAGTGAGCGTCTCCACAACAGCTTTCTCAGCGCTATCAAAGCCACACTCGGTCAGCAGGGCACTGACCACCACCTGCAGCGTGCGTCTCCGAGCCAGCTGATAGTTCTCTGTGGGACTGGTGCAGGTCTTACTGCTCCCCGAGCGCTGTAAATAATCAATAAAATAGAAGACAGAAAGAAAGTATTACAGACCAGGAAGTTTTAAAACGTAGCTGCATTTAAAACGGCAAGGCATTTCTTTGAAAATACAATAAAAAGATTAGGTTAGGGTTAAAGGAACTGCATTAATTTAAAAGGAATTGTACTTAGTGCTTATGACTTATGAATATAAAACGCTGATAAAATAATGAAAAAATACTAATGTTTAAGTTTTTAGTTAATTTTACTTTACTGGAAATAACATTTATAAGGTAATATCCAGATGTTTTGTTGAGATATACAATTGGGTATAAGGATTGTGTTTGACATTAAATTAATTTCTGCTTTGTTGATAGGTTTTTAAATAGTATATGGACTATTTACAAAAAGTTGTTGTTTTTTAAGGCTGTACTTTTATTTATGGCAAAAATGCAATCTATTGCATTCAATTTTGCATCTGAGAATCTGGTTAAGATTATTATTCCACTGTGGACTGCATTAATCGTGTGATATTAAATTATGGTAAGTGTATAACTGCCCATTCCTGTCAATAATCTGGTTTACAGTTAATACCGTATGCCAACCCAATTCTTCATGCACTGACTTATCATAATGAGTGACATTATCATTGCTTTCATACATCTCCAATTCCTGCTGGGGAAAAAATTAGTTTGTACAGTTGCAGTAAGATTTGTTTGTGATATTTGGCTGAAACAAGAGGTTTACCAGTTATATAAAACACTGTTCGAGGACACTGATCTGCAATTGCATAGCTCACTACAATAATTCTTATATATATTTTGCACAACAGTACAAAAGACCGACGTGTTTACATACGATACGATGTCTACTTTGAAATATATTACACACGTGCCTTTAGTTTGTTGAAAACAATAAGACAAATTTAAAGTTGGTATTGTTTGGCTAAGCTATCAGGGTGGAGGAAAAAATAACGTTAATGAAAGGAGATATTTAACGTACGCTTCCGGAGTTTAAAGATCCGCTCCCCATCATTACAGAGTCTGCCATTTTAGAACTCTAGTGGTTTTTCCTCTGGTGTTTAGCACTCGCAAATAAACTCATTGTGCGTTCTGCATTTGCCCAAAACTGTATTTGGTGTTTTTATATTGGGTGAAAATGGCAACCCTATCAACGTTTCCAACAGGGCGACCGGAAGATGGTTGTTTTTCTGTGCAATTCCAAAATAAAAGTCAAACAATAAAAAACGGTTGCATAGCTTTTTCCTAAAAATGAAAGCAAAAGTAGAAATGTGTTATCTTTGAAGTCATCGTCAATACGGTATTGTAGCATGCTCCTAAAACTTTTTATTAAGTTATTCTAAAGACTTCTAAAGATTTTTTCATCACACACGAACTAGCTGTTAGTTAAAACGTCGAACACCTTACAGAAATGTCAGTCCTTTAGATAACGAAGTGTTCACATCTTTGCTTTTGTATGATTCTTAAGTAAAACAGTAAATGGAGACAAGAAGCTCTTTCGATTTAATTTTAAAGTTCTGATCTGAAAAATGGGTTGCAAGAGCTAGGTGAATCAGTTTTAATCTTAGTCTTAATATAATATTTGAATTGTGGGAGTAGATACAAGCACTTCAGACACAATGCTACAGAATTAATAAAATATTATAGTATTAATTAGTATTTTACATTTGTAAATACACTTGGTTTGTTATCATACCATTTAATAGTATTTAGTGTGCCATTCTACTTTCTAAAAATAAGAAATCATAAAAGTAATTCAAATAATATTTCATTTTATTGCAGCGATCGTTTTAATTCAATTCATCTTTATTTCTATAGCGCTTTTACAATTTAGATTGTGTCAAAGCAGCTTAACATAGGAGATTAAAGTAAACTGAAACAGTGTCAGTCCAGTTTTCAGTTTACCATGCAAGCCAGTGGCGACATCGGTGAGGAACAAACTTTACCAATTGACGAGAGTGAAGGAAAAAAAACCTTGAGAGAAAACAGGCTCAGGTGTACAGGCCGGCCCCTCAGGATCAACGTGAAGACCTGTCCGCCACTGGGGTCCCACAGGAATCAGTCCCACGCTCTCCACTCCTCCATGACCACCACAGCAGCCGCCCAGGACATGGCCCGGTCCAGGATTATGGAAACCTCGGGAATAATAAAACAGACTAACATAAGCGCAGATGCCGTTCAAATTATAATGTCTTTTGGGAAGTGTTCCCGGCTCCGGTTGCCCTAAATAATGCAGACTAACAATCCTTTAGATGTAGGAAATAATATAAGTGTAGAAATAGTTGTGTGTGTGTATTGTGAAAATACTTTGCATATATTTATTTACGAGTATATTAATATTCTACATTTAGAAAAATAAATAAACTAAATAAATAATAATAACTACTTTTAAGGTGTTAATAGCAGCTGATTTTATGTTTTATTATGTCTTTAAAAGCAGCTTTATCTGTACTTCTGTAGGATAATGTGACTGAATATAACATTTTAAAAGTTTATTTAAACAGAAAAACTGTTCTTTTTTTAATTGTGTGTGAGGGAGGAGGGTGTATTTGGCCGCCTTGACATTTGCAAATTGTGTTTTCCACAGCAAGGTTTAGTTGACGGGCATTTATTTTGAAAGTCGTTTCAGCGGGCGGCCATCACGCTGGTGTCGCTATTTTCAACTGCCTCACCAGCTAAAGACTCACTCATCACGTCCATAATCGCAACACAAGATTGTCGTCTTGGTTTCCCAGCCTCGATTCCTTACTGATGAGGGACTTTCGGCCCGACTGACGCAGGGAGATGGGGGTACTCAATATTTCAGACCAGGTGAGACATAGTAAAATCCCACGAATGGCGTAAATCAAGCAGTTTGGTGTTCGCTCTTTGCGCTTCTATGCAGAGCCTGATATGTTAGCTAGCTGCCTGACGGTGGATTATCCAATTTTCCACACAATTCCTCGCACCAATACATGCTTTTTGCAATGCACTTGTGGTGAAAAAAATCCAATTTTTACTGTTTATGGAAGGTAGGGATATCAAAAAGGGGTTAGAATGCAAAAACAGCCTTTTTATCACGCCCAGACGTTAGCCAGCTTGCTAGCCTAATGAGCTGGGTGTCAGCCAGCCGCATTGGAAAACATCTATTGTGTGTTTATCTTTTTTAAACGCACACGTATATTAATATGTTTCGAATATCATTGCGTTTTTCTTGAGAACTGGCTTTGTGTAACAACATTGAATGCATATTTATTTTATCAACGTAGATGCGTTAGCAGTGTGTGTTGTTTTTGCAGCTAGTTAATGACAATCCTCAATAATCATCATGTTTGTTTGTAATCACACAGTTATGCACGTCAAAATTGACACTTAAAGTTTAACAGCTGTTGGTCAATCAAAAGCATTGAATATGCTCTCATGTTTCATAACAGTATTATAACATCCACCCTTTTTTCCCTCCTCCAGCCGCCTCTGGTCCAGGCCATATTTAACCGAAATGCAGATGAAGTGAAGTTATTTTTGCACAAGAAAGATGAAGTCAATGCACTGGTATGTTGGTGGATGCCTTGTGTTAGTGTGTGCATGAATAATGTGTGTCATTTGCATAGCAATCAGTACGAATGGACAGATTGTCTGGATGACTGTACATATGGGGTGTGTGGGCCTTTAAAAAATGTCGGTGTGAAAAGGAAGTAAAAAAAAAAAATAAAAATCTGTTTTCCTACATTTTTTTTTGTGTGTCAGGACCAAGAGCGCCGCACACCACTTCATGCTGCTGCCTGGCTGGGGGATGTTCATATAATGGATCTTCTCATCAGCGCAGGTATGAGGTTCAACAGCCACCAACATTACATGCAGTTATGTTTTGTTAATAAAACAGGTAGGGCTGGTCTGGAATGCTGGTCAGTGTAACATTCAAGCATTGCTTTGGTTTACAAAATGTACATGTATGTAGTGGTGCGTCACACCCAGGTGGCCAAATGCAGTCTTTAACTATTTTAGTTTAATTGCTATTTTAGAATTTGAGAATTAATTGAATTAAACGTAACCAAATGGGACTATTTCTTGTCAAATTGTGATTATTACTTAAAAGGTTGAAATTTAGGTATGTAGTCTGCAGTGCTGCTTGTTTCAGGGTGAAGAGCAGCACTGTGACTTATTAACTTGATGCATTATAATAATAGAAGCTTGATCCTGCATTTTGTTTTGTGCCTTGTTTAATTACCATCAAACACTTTTACCGTGATTTACACAAGACACTATCTAAAATGTCATACAGGGTTAACAATAGTTTATATACAATACAATTTTTCAGGCATATTCAGAACAAGAATCATTGGTTGATATATAAAAAGAATTATTCTAAAGTTATTGGGGTTATTGAGACACAAAAAAAGTACTTTGTTCAGTTCATTGATTGTTAATTGAATGGAAGCAGATCGAGTCAGAATCAAGACAGTTCTGAAAAAGGTTCCATTTAAATAAGGCAATAACTTAATGCAAAATTTCCCAATTTTATAACATTTGAGACATTCCTATATTTGTATTGGGTGTAAACAAATGCTTCAGTTGCTATGAAATTAAAAGCTATTCAGAAACTTAAAGATGGCAGAACATTGAATTGTGGTAATACACATAAAAAACCAAAAGGTAACATGTTGTTGATCTAAACTTTTTACACCACCATAAATATACTTGACTTTGATATTAAAAAAAATTGAGCGGGTTTACCATGAAAACTGACAAGTTATGCTTTTAAATAGGCAAACATCAAACAGGCTATGATCAATTTCACTACTGCTTTACCAATCCCTGCATTGCATCCTTTTCTGTTGTAACACTTTTTACAGTTTTTACATGAAGTTATAATACCCTGAACTGCAACCACTGATGAACAACTAAAGGGAAACTGTTATGCAAAATTCACTTTTACATTTTGTTTGAAGTTTGTGTAAACAACTAGTCTAAATAGTGTAAATGTCATCCCTGGAGGAGGCTCGAGGCTTGACTCCAGCTCTGAGTTCGAACCTTCCTATCAAGGTATTTTGAAATAGGAGATTAAATAAAAAGGAGGAGATGGGGAGGTGGATGGATGCCGGAACAAAAATTCAATTGGAACCGTGCAGTGGCTGCTATTTGTATACGCACGTGATTGACAGACACTTTTGAATAATTAGGCTCCTCCTGAACTTTATATAGTGTGATCTGCTCATTTTCCAGGTTTACCTACAACAGTGTTTCTCAACCAAGTTCCTGGAGGACCACCAGCTTTGCACATTTTCCATGTCTTTTTACCCAAACACATCTGATTCATATCATCAGCTTATTAGCAGAGACTGAAAGACCTGTAATGGTTGTGACAGACAAAGGAGACATCTAAAACAGTGTTGGTGGTCCTCCAGGAACGTGGTTGAGAAACACTGACCTACAGTGTGATTAAAAACATGTCAACTTTTTCAGGATGCCTCAACCGCACTGGCAAACTGAAAAAAATCAGCTTGACCCTTTGTATGCCTGTATACACTTTTCAGTTGTGATGGTAAACTAACGTGCTGTTTAGAATGAAAACGCTTTTAGTGTTTTGCAGCAAATCAAACTCCATTCACACTATTCAGCCTAAAACACATGATATGTGAACATTGAGGGTCACTGGGCATGCTTATATTTTGTACCTACACTTTTTTGTCTTTTTTTTTTTCCAGCATGTCACAATAAATAAATGATTTGTAGCAAAATTTGAGCTGTAACTGCACATTCTGGGGACACTGAAATAAATTACATCTATATATTATGAGGCAAAATTGGTCTCCTTGATTGTGCCCTTAGTATACTTGGTAGCTCTGCATATGGGGCAGAAGGTTTAGCTTAATGTGTTTAATATCAGTCTTGCCAATCAAAATGTAGCTTTGTGAAGCAAACTCAAATTACAATATTTCTGTAGTAATTTAATATTAGAGAACAGAAACATTAGTGATTAGAAACCCATTATTTCTACTTCTCAGAGTCTAAATATGATATAAAATACAAATATAACTGTCATATAAATGCATTAGGACATTAGAGACTTTCCTTTATTATGAGCATTGTCACATCTTTGCTGCTTGTCATGCCCAGCAATGCCATGAATTCATTTACAGTGTAAAAAGACTTATTATTTGCACATAATAATTTTTTTTCCCTCCTTTATGTAACCTCGCTGGATAGGTGCGAATGTCAATGCAAAGGACCACGTGTGGCTAACACCATTGCACAGAGCAGCTGCTTCCAGAAACGAGGTGAGCAGCCCATGTGATTTATACGCCTGAGTGGAGGCTCAATCTGAGTAACGGCTTACTCATGTCATTGTTTAGCATTTTAATATGATTCATGCATTGTGTTTTTCTTTTACCCAGAGGGCTGTGGGGCTGCTTCTGAGGAAGGGAGCTGACGTGACGGCACGGGATAAGTACTGGCAGACACCACTGCACATTGCAGCAGCAAATCGAGCCACGCGTTGTGTCGAGACCCTGCTGCCCCATGTGAGCAGCCTGAATATGGCCGACCGCACGGGCAGAGCACCACTGCATCATGCTGCTCAGAGTGGATACCAGGAGGTAGGGTGGAATTAGTCATCTAATGCACTCGGGTGAATTAAAAGGCAGGGTGGACCACTTCAGCCCTCAACATCTTTATTTCTGCACTCTGCAGACTCGAAAGTGCAAACTGATATTAGAGCGAATACCTATACTTTCATGTTGACATGTCCCTTTGTGAATATTTTCATGTAGATTTTTAGAATTCTTTAAACATGTAGTTGACAATACCTAATTTCAGTTGTAGTTTATTTATAATAAATAATTTTTTTTACATGTAAATTTGTTTTTTAGACGGGTCACAATTATTAATGTCTAGACTATTTGTCAACATGATTGTGAATTCATACACAATCAAAATAATAATTTTTTTATATTTAAAACAAATGTAATAAAAATAATGCAATTTAATTGAAAATTTTCATTTGTTTTCATTTATTTCAGATTGAGATTAATAATTTAAAAAAATTTTTGTTTATAACAGGTTTTTTTTTAGCACAAAACAGAACAAAAACATTTATTCAATCTATAATACTTTTTATACAAATAACAAATACAAAAAAACCCTATTTAAATAAGTAAATTAATTAAACAAGACATTAAATAATAATAATAATAATAATAATAAACACCAGTCCATTCAAACATGCCTCATAAAGAGTAAATAATATACACCATCAAGTTTTACTTGGTCAAACTCAAAACATTGAAAATGGACTGGAGAAGTAATGCCTGTTTTTACACCGCGAGCAGAGCGTGAGCAGCGCATACGGAGAGCAGAAGCAGTGCACAGGCGTTTGCCTTTCATACCAGCTGCGTCACAGCACGCAGCGGATCGGCAGCTTTTGCACAGATCAATCTATCTCTGTCTATTCTATCTAGTTACCTATCTATTTGTCTATCTATCTATCTATCTATCTATCTATCTATCTATATAAATACACTTTTTTTAACTTCATCTTCACCAAGGCCTGCAGCAACTTCCTCCTATGCTGTTTCCTTAACCTAAAAGTATTTATTTTACAAATTATATAGATCCTAAAGAACTGTATGCTTCTCAAGCTCTATGAGGAGTGTCATTCATGTCTTTTAAGGTGCACTCGGTCAGAAGACAATCGCCTGTGATATCATATCATTTTGTTTTTGATTGTCAGGATGATGTAGGCCTATAGTTATAATAATATTTATACAATATAATTATGATATTTATACATGATCGAACTAGTGTGCAACTTAAGCAAAACTAATACTAAAATTGTTTCATATTAGGTATTGTAGTTCGGGCCAGAATTACTATTTGTTGCCGTTTTTAATCGTTTAAGTTCATTTGATTGACTATATAAAAATCAGTCGATCTTATCGATGCATTTATTGGGTAAAATTGCTACTTTTTACTGTCATTCAATGTGTTTTGGTCATTATCAATGCACTGTCACTTTAATTGAGCGTGAGCAGTGCAGCAAAAATAGACCCAGCGCCGAAACTATCGCAACACTGCTGCTTCAGTGCTGCTCATGCTCAGCGCTGGCATGCTGCATCTGCGTGCAGTATAAAAAGCTCTAATCTGTTAACATGTAAAAAACACAAGCTGCTTGTGTTGTGAAACAGGTGTAAAATTGTCTATCCATCATAAGTGCCGTTCTCTTAAAAGATAAGCAAGGAAGAGGCTCCAGATGTTTTCAAATCTTTTAGATGTACCTGCCCCAGCAAAGAAAATTCTTTCAAGCTTAAGAGCAGCAACCATTTGAGATTATTAATTATTTTAGATTTACATATGCAGTTACAATTGAAATATTTTATAATTTAGCTGTAAGCACATTCTTCTTATCTGCTCATCTGAATACATGTAACGACACATATTATTTTATAGCGATATATTAATGCCATAATGTTGTTAACTGTAATGCTATCTAATAACTTAACAGTAAATACAGCCTTTGCTGTGAATTTGTTGACAATTACTAAATATTTATTATATTAAATGTTTGAGAATCACATATTCTGTTCATAATCATATTAATTCAAAAATACTTGGTTTTAATTTGTATGTAAATTTTTATAGTTATTAAATATACTCTTAATATAATTTAAATATAATGGTCAAAATATACAAACTCTTTAAATATTTTGTATAAACAATATGAAAACTGTTACTGCATTATATAGATATTTCCATTTATTTTTAAATTTTTAACAATCAGTCATCAGTATATAGTTTTTAGTGCTTTTATTTACTGTTTAATACTGCAAAAATGACCTTTGGCTTCCCTAGTGCGTTTGTCTTTAAAAGTTAAAATTGTGGTTTCACTTTTTTTTGTTATTATTAGTTTCTTATGGTTGCCTCTAATGTCCAGATGGTACCGATAAAGCCATACAATGTGACTGTGCTTTTTGCTGCCAACTAGATGGTTAAATTGCTGCTGAACAAGGGAGCCAATCTGAGCGCCAGTGACAAGAAGGACAGGCAGCCCATTCATTGGGCAGCTTACCTTGGTACGTGCTTTCCATGTTTTCTGTAGCTAAGTAGCAACTTCCCTTGCATTAGATTGTTTGATCATCTTTAGCTACTTTGTTGTAATTGCTGAAAGTTGTAGTAATGTGAACCTGTTTGTTTCTCTCAGGACATCTGGAGGTGGTTAAGCTGCTGGTGTCTCAGGGCTCAGATAAGAGCTGTAAGGATAAACGAGGTTACACCCCTCTCCACGCTGCTGCTGCCAGTGGCCACGTCGATGTGGTCAAATACCTGTTACGCAATGGAGCCGAGGTCAGCGCCAGGCCTTGACATTAAGCTTTTACGCTTGTCAAGTAGACAAGTAAAACCTATTGTTTATTTAGCCAAAGATTAAAGGGATAGTTCACCCAAAAAATATT
The DNA here is from genome assembly GCA_903798125.1 of Danio choprae. NCBI lineage: Eukaryota > Metazoa > Chordata > Actinopteri > Cypriniformes > Danionidae > Danio > Danio choprae. The sequence continues at coordinate 3,154,736 of CAIGQW010000298.1, read as the reverse complement.
ACTCACTTAGGTTTTGAACAAAGGGTGAGTAAATGACTGTTTGAATTACAAAAGAAGAAATTTTGAAGAATGCTGGTTGCTGGCACCCATCGACTTTCATTATAGGAAAAAAAATTACTATGGAAGTCAGTGGAACCAGCAACCAGCATTCTTCAAAATATATTTTATGTTCAACAAAAGAAAGAAAATAATAAAGGTTTAAAACCAGATGAGGAAGAATAAATGAGGTGATTTTAATTTTTGAATGACCTTTAAGTATCTTGTTCCTATTACAGATACATATTGGGCATATTTAAATGATTAGACATGAAAACCAACATCTTTCTAAAAACTTAAACAGAATATAAATAGTTAATATCAATCTATTTAAATGAAGAGGGAAAAATATAGATTTATTTCATAAAAATGTTACTAATAATGACAAAATACTGTAGTTTCTCAATGATACATATAATAATTTCTAACGTATATAATTTGACAACTCAAACAGCTTGTCAGTTAAAAAGATTGATTTTAATTAACCCATGCTGCTTCATAGATGCTTGCAAAAACTGTGTAGTACTGGATGAGTCATCTGTATTTTAGTGCTATTTTTTCCTCTTTAGAAGTAAGATCATTGGTTTACACCCTGGTTTCTTTACAATATATATTAATGTCTGTGCCTCAGATTGATGAGCCTAATGCCTTTGGAAACACTGCTCTCCATGTGGCCTGTTACACGGGACAGGAGGCCGTAGCCAACGAGCTGGTCAACCGTGGGGCCAATGTCAACCAGCCCAACCACCGTGGCTACACCCCCCTGCACCTCGCTGCCGTGTCCACCAATGGGGCTCTTTGCCTGGAGCTGTTGGTCAACAACGGTGCTGATGTCAACATGCAGGTCTGGTTTGCCAAAGTCAATTTGGTTATTTTATTATTATTATTTTTTAATAATGTACCTCAGGATTTCTGGTTTCAATAATATGAATAATCAGCTTTGAATATATTTGATTGCATGTTTCTTTTGTCTTTTCTGCAGAGTAAAGAAGGGAAAAGCCCTTTGCACATGGCAGCCATTCATGGACGTTTCACTCGCTCTCAGATCCTCATTCAAAATGGTTGGTGGTTTTTTTTTTTTTCCAATTGATTTTCATTAGTTTTTATGATCTTTAACTTACTCTGACTAACTCTTTTGTCTCTTCAGGTGGGGAAATAGACTGTGTGGACAGATATGGCAATACTCCTCTTCATGTTGCTGCTAAGTATGGCCATGAGCTGCTAATTAGCACCTTAATGACAAATGGTGCTGATACAGCCAGGTAAAAAAAAAAAAAACACGCATTTGTAGAATGTGATTCATTTGCTTTTTTGTGTGTGTTTGTAGTAAGGGTTAAAGTCATGTCCTAAAAGGGGCTTTTTCACCAGTGGAACTTTTTCTAATAGTTCTTGGAACTATTCAAAGAAATGCATCTCTTTTGGCGTGTTTGAACCGCAGGATCTAGCAACAACTGTTGCTATATGAACTGCTTATTGGGAAACTGGTTTAGCTCATACTTCAGGGTAGGAGTTGATTTGGGTTTTTTTTTTAATTCCTAGAAATACCTGGTGTGAAAGCTCCTAATATGTCTATCTTTATGCATTTTAAAATTAGTAATTTTCTCAGTGAAGCATTTATCGGTGGGGCTAAATCACTATTTATATACATTCTTCTGTATTATATTACTATTATCAATAGTTTTTTTATTGTTGTAATGTTCAGTGTTCGTTTCAAGTTTGATTTATTTGTTTATTTCTTTAATTATTTTAGCACTTTACCAAATTTATGTTAGGGGTTTTTATATCAATACTGGGTCGGTGTGTGTATGACTTGCTCAAATTATAGTTATGAAAAATACTTTTATAAGTGCAGAGACAGACACCTTGGCATATATTTCAGGTTATTTGTTTTACATGTGTCTTATTTCTGCTGATAATATATTTAAAAGTGGCATAACTTTCCTGTCTTTTGCATACACACATTCAGAAATTTACATTTACAAGGAAATTGGATCTAATCTTTTGCAAGTTTGCATATAATCTGCTTCAATTGCATGTATAAATAATTTACTTATTTGTGCTCTTCCTATAGACAAGGGATTCATGGGATGTTCCCTCTACACTTAGCTGTGCTCTACGGGTCCTCTGACTGTTGTCGTAAGCTACTTTCCTCAGGTACACACACTTCTTTCTTGTACAGTGACCAGTGTTTTTAGGTCTTGTCAATATTATATGCTATTTTCCAACTGTAAGTTTTATGTACAATGGTATTTACACAGTGCTTTTTGTGATACTTTTTAATGTCAGATTAAAGTGATGGGTAGTTCCCATGAACAGATTCACACATGACTGATTCGCTTCCAGCTAAAATGAGTGTGTGTGTGTTTTTGCAGGTCAGCTCTACAGCATTGTGTTGTCAATGAGTAAGGAACACGTGCTCTCGGCCGGATTTGACATCAACACCCCGGACAACTTTGGGAGGACCTGTCTACACGCTGCTGCCTCTGGAGGGTGAGACTGTGGATCTACTTAGAATGGGCTATTTAAAAAAGCCACTGGCCCACTTTATGTCAGGTGTCCCCAATAACAATGTTTTATACGCCCAAATGCCAACCAAGGTCATTATGCTGATGCGACTCACCAGCCAGCATCTAAAATGATTGAAAAGGATGTTTAAAAGATTTATTCGAGCCTCTTCAATTTTCCTCTTTCAGAAATATTGAATGTCTCAACCTGCTCTTAAGCAGTGGAGCTGACATGAATAAAAAGGACAAGTTCGGAAGGTACTAATCTCCTTGCTTTCATTCAAATGAAACAATTTTTTTCTGTTTTCCATTTGTATGTGATTTCTTGTCATTTGTGTACCTCTTTGCAAAATTAAAAAAAAAAAAGGTTATTTAGATGTTTGGACTAGAAAAATTGCTATAATTTGCCATGAGCATATATGAATCTGCATGTTGAAATCATTGCTTAAGCAAAGTACTGGTTGCATCAACCACGTTTAGCTAAAACGATAATAAAAAAACTGTAGAATACACAAGATATTTAACTCGTATAGTTTTAAATTGGGGAAAACGTGTAACGGTCTATGGCTAATGAAGCCTCGCCTTCTAGTAGCCAATCCCCAATTCTCCAGGGTAGGGTTGCACCAGCTGTTCGTAAGTTCTTTCTTAAACTGGAATGTAAAGTCCACACTATGGGCTTAGTAACTACTAGCTAGTTTGTAACTAAATTTGTTCTCACTTTGGTTGCACCACATGTTCTTAAGGCAAACCGTAGTTAGTAGGTCGTAAACTCATGCGTAGTCACATTGAATGATGTAATATCCAATAAAAAGCATTTAAATCATTAAACTGCTTTAAAATTCTGCAACTAATGCGTCTATATATAACTGTCCTATGAAACAGTATAATGTTTGTAGTACATTACATTAGTCAGTCACTAATAACAGATGACGCGCACACCTGCATCGCGAGCTGTGAATGCACGTAAAATACACGAAGTTATCAAAACATTAAACTTGATTTATTTTTTATATTCTACACATGAAAGAGAAAAAGAGCAAGGAGAATAACTTGGTCATGAAGAAATTCTAATTTTAATTGATGGATGCAATTAACACACAACACTCCTTGAAAGAAAATTTCTTTTTTTCACAAAGCGAAACAAATGCGAGATTTGGGAAGAAAATAAGGCTGTGAGTAGAGGAAGATCATTCTTCATTATCATTGTGAGCTCCTCAATGTAAACTAATCTTGCTGTCATCTTTTTTCTACCATTATACATGGGGGGGCGGTTGCCGTAAATGTTTAGTTGGAACGTAGCATTACGTTTAAACTACGTTTAAAGTTCAGTGGTGCAACACAAAAATATTTAGAAGTGCGTAAATTGTAACTTGGTGTCTCTAAGTCACAACTAGGCTACGTTTTAACTTGTGCACTGCTGGTGAAACCGGCCCCAGTGGAGGGGCTTGGACCAGACGAGTATTTTTTACATCAGCTTTTGCAGATTTTGTATGGTTTTAATTTTTAGAAACAACACAAAAAAGATTTTTTGGGTGATTCCAAATATGAAATGTAATCCTTAACAAACAGTTTTGGAGAATTTGATGTTTCCTCATTCAAACAGAATGCCTGAGCATACTGCATGAGAGGCGTTTTAAAAATGGCAGTGAAATGTCTTGCCTTCAAGGGACTTTGCTAAAATGAAAGCTTTCGTTTAACTGGAATTAAAAATGGTTTATTTAAAGTGTTAGTTCACCTAACAAAAGAAAATGCTGCCACTATTTGCTCAACCTCTTTAAACCATTCTAAACCCCTGAGAACTTCATTCATTTTACAACACACATGAAGACATTTTTACTGAAATCTGTGGGATTTTTTTTATTTATTTTTTTTTGAAAGTCTGTTCATCCAAAACTCACTATAAACGCACTGTAATTCAGATATTTGCAAAAAATAAATCCATATGCAGAGTGTGGTTTAACCCAAGTGTTCTATAGATGTATCAGCACTTTTTATGATGAACAGATTAAATGTAGTTTTTTTTTTATCACATATAAACAATGATTAGCAGATTACCTGTACAGATTTCATGCTCAATCATACTTGCATTTGCTGATCAAAGAATAAACCTAAATGATAGCCAAAATTAAATCTGTTCATTTAAATTTAACATAACTCCTAAAAACACTAGAATTAAACAGTTGTTTTTTTTTAAGGCAGACTATTTTTTATTATATGACTAATAGATTGACCCTTTGTACATGTATTGCATATATTATACAATTTTATATAAATGAGTCAAGGCATTCTAATGTAAAGCATAAATTCTTATTTTTTACTTTTGTATTTTGTGGTGAAATATTTACGTTTCGCCTGTATGCTGATTGTTTGGATGTCTTTGTCTCTCCTCCAGGACTCCTCTGCACTATGCGGCTGCTAACGGCAGGTATCAGTGTGTGGTAGTTCTGGTTGGAGCAGGGGCGGAGGTCAATGAGCGGGACCGCTCCGGCTGTACACCTCTACACTACTCTGCTGCATCAACTGCGTTCTGCAGGTGGAATCTGCTTACATTGCTCCACATATCTTCTTGCATCTATTAAATATAATGGTGCATCAGCATTACTAATGTCTGGTTTGTTTCTCAGAACGGACCGACCCCATGCCAGCACTCATCAGAACCAAGAAGACGGGGAGAAGGAATCCTTTCTGTAAGTCCACAACACCACCAAATTGTTTCCAGACACACACACAATTTTGTTTATCTTCTGTAAAACACAAATTAGAATATTTTAGATGAACTTATGGGTTTGAAATGACATAATGGAGACTTTACATTACTTTACATTACATTAACAGTACTTTACATTAACACTACAACACTTATACACAAATTCTTTTGATCAGTAAAATCTTTAAATACTTGTATTCAGCAAAGTTTCATTTAATTTTGCATATGAACACTTCCAGTTTCAAATAAAAGTTATTTTGTTCTTTCTGTTCATCAAAGAATTGTAAAAAGTCTTTGCTGTTTTTGTCTTGAATTCAAATCAGTTAAGCATAGCCTTTATCATCATTGTTTTTTTATTATTATTACAGGTTATTTTATATATATATGTGTGTGTGTGTGTGTGTGTGTGTGTGTGTGT
>CAIGQW010000298.1:3125774-3148671 GCA_903798125.1 Danio choprae | reverse complement strand
GTGTGTGTGTGTGTGTGTGTGTGTGTGTGTGTAATTTTTAATTTTTTTTATCTTTGAATCTTTGTGTTTGAATACTTTTAGGTGTGTGGAGCATTTGTTGGACAATGGTGCTGATCCATGTTTGTGCAACACTAAAGGGTACAGTGCTGTGCATTACGCTGCGGCCCACGGAAACAAGCAAAACCTGGAGCTGGTGAGATTGAGCAATGTCCTCTGCGACTTAAAAAAGTAAAATAAATAATCACAAAGCACTTGATACACTAATCTCTTTTTGCTCTTGATTCTGCAGCTTTTGGAGATGTGCTTCAACACACTAGGAGACAAAGAGAGCAATGGGTCCATCAGCCCACTACACTTGGCGGTACGTGCAAAACATGTTGATTTTCTTATTGTCGTTATTTGGGTGGAAGTGATTGTAAAAATTGTCAAACTATTATTACTTTGATCTATTTTTTTGTTTGTTTTAAAGTGATAGGATAATTTATAACATTTGTTGTCATTCACATTTCTTTATTATTAATTATGTGCTTACAGGATGAGTAGTCTATACACTGTAAAAAAACACATCTTAGATTTTTTTTTTCTAGTCTAAATATCAAAAAATTCTTAAATCAAGGAGCATTTTCTAGACAAGCTAAAACATTGTCTTGTTTTAAGAAATAATATGCCAAAAATTAAGTGAGTTTTCCCTTAAAACAAGACAAATCCAAGTAAGAAAAGTATATTTTGCACCATAGAATTGATTATGCATTCATTTATGAAGAGAAGAGATGATAAGAGACTGTTTGTCACTCTTCATGTTAGACAGCTGACAAAGGAGCAGCAGAGAGAGCTAAAAAACAACCTCTGTGCTTGAACTTCCAGATATGAACAAAGCAAAATACAATAAGACTAAATTATGAACAAACACGTCAGAGATGGTCATTTCAGTCAGTTGTCCTAGCGTATAAACAGTGCTTGTCAAGTATTTTACTGTTATGAAAAAGATTAAAATGGCATTCATTTAAATTAGAATGTGTAAATGTCTGACACATTACAAATCTTTTCAAGAATTTAAATTCATGTCCAAATAGCAGCAGCCTGAAAAACAGAGTGTCATAAATCCATAATTCACAAAACCAAAGAAATAGCCACATCAGCAATTTTACATTTCACGGAGACTGAGACCATAGAAAGTCATCATTCAAATCTGCACTGTCTCATATTTGTATGACCTGTATCTGTTTTAGGTTTAGACATAGATGCACAGAAAATATTATTTAATTTATAGCATTGCAGACTGATCATCTTCAAAACTGAAAACCTTTTTAATTACGCTTTATAGTTGCCCTCTGTAAGGGTCAATAATTAGGTCTTTATTTTAAGGCGTACATTGGCCTACTGAAAAACTAAATTGTTCCTTTTATGAAATTATTTCCTTTTAGACATGGGCTGTGTTTGGAATAATGTACTTTAATGGGAAGTAGTTTAAGCCTAACTACTAACTTTTCATTATGTATATATTAAGTGTATATATTATATATCATATGTATATCCCCATACACTTACATTCATACACATACACTACAGCCAATTTAGTTTATTCAATTCACCTCAAGCACATGCCTTTAGACTGTGGGGGAAACCGGAGCACACGGAGAAAACCCACACGAACACGGGGAGAACATGCAAACTCCACACAGAAATGCCACCTTACCCAGCCGGGGCTCAAACCAGCGACCTTCTTGCTGTGAGGCAATTGTGCTACGCACTGTGCCACCATGCTGCCCCTTTTTGTAATCAGTATATGAACATACTAAAAACAAAACCACTGTAGGCCGACCCTCAGTGCAATCTGTCAAAATCACAGACCACCTTCAGTTTTTTCCACCAATGCAAAAAAAAAAAAAAAAAAAACTGAGAGAGAAAAGGTTTGATTAATATGACCACTCTTCAGCATCTACATATTCACAGCATAAATCAGCAGGAGTTTAGAGTAGCTAATGATAACTGAAATGCTCTCTTTTTTTTCTGTCAGGTGGAGTCTGGTCACTGGGAGTGTGTGACAGTGTTAATAGAGTCTGGAGTGTGTGTGGATGTGTGTGACCCGGTGGGCCGCTCTGTGCTGTATTTGGCTTCCCAAAGAGGACACAGCCGCTGCGTAGAGCTCCTGCTCAGCCAATCAGCTTCATGCCTCCTCGCAGAGCACCGCAGCAAATGGGGCCCTCTTCATGTTGCAGGTACAGAAAGTGTGTATGTGTGATTGGGCTTGTAAAGTGTGTCTTTTTATATGGAGTTTTTGACGGATCGATGTGCTTTTTGTTGACAGCTGCCAATGGCCACTCTGAATGTCTGCGGATGCTGCTGTGTAGTGAAGGGGGAGCCGACCTGGTTAATGTTACAGATGCGGAGGGCCAGTATGTATCAGCTTATGGCTCTTTTACAGTAGTTTTATTTCTAATATTTTGTTTATTCACATGCAAGTAACATTTTATTAATACATGCAGTTCAGTTTTATAGAAATAAATATATGAACATTTCTCAATCTTATTTTCAATAATTATATTATTCCTTTTTTTATGAACTCCTGTGTTTATAAACTCGTTTCTGATTCAAAATTCTGATTTACATGATTATTGTCTTTAGAACTAAAGAGAAAAGATCTATAGTATATAATTACAATTGTTTATTATCATAATATGTAACATTATAATGCTAAACATAAATTGATATTTAATTAAAAATATATATTTATTGAATATCGATTATTTTCCCCCATAATATCATAAAAATAATAATGATGAAATAATACTACATTTGGGTTTGTCTTTGTTCCAAAAATCAAGTTTGGAAATAGAAATTTGAATCAGGAGATTTATAAATTATTTATTTAAATACTATTTATGTACTTTACTGAATATTTTACATGTGTTTGCAGAATAAACCAAGTGAGTTTTTTTAGTTATTTGCATGACAGTTGACAACTGTCAAAAGTTATTGACAGTGCAAACCATTCTGATTAAACAAGACATTAAGAGCACCTTCATTTTTATTTTATTTTTTATCTAAAAAAGCTTTTAAAACTGTATAAAAAAGTGCATTTTTAGCTCATTGTTTATCCGTTACCCCTTTTCTCTTGTCAGAACTCCACTAATGCTGGCAGTGCTGGGGGGACACACTGACTGTGTGCATCTGCTGCTGGAGAGAGGAGCTTGTCCTGACATGAAAGACAGGAGAGGAAGAACAGCCTTACACAGAGGGGTGAGAGCCTGAAATCGTCAATCAATTGAGCTTTATTAGTCTCATCATGTGAAGTGTTACTAACCAGTTGCGTCTCAGCAGGCAGTGATGGGTCGAGAGGACTGTTTAACCGCCTTGCTGTCCCACAACGTCTCAGTCCTTAGCAGAGATTTCCAGGGGCGAAGCGCGCTCCATCTGGCTGCCTCCTGCGGTCATGCTGACATCCTCTCCAACCTTCTTTCTGCTGCTGATCACTCCCAACCCCAAGACCCACTCACTGACCGTCACGGCTACACACCCGCTCACTGGGCAGCCTATCACGGTAACACTCCAGGCCCTTTCAGCTCTCAGCAGATCATTCATATTGTTAATACTGAGAGAATGTAAAATGAATGATGCGCAATGTTTTGTGAAACAGGTCATGAAGACTGTTTGGAAGTTTTACTTGAACTTAAACCATGTAGTATCCAGGAGGGAAACCCCTTCACCCCACTGCACTGTGCTCTGTGAGTATTCAAGGTTTTTACTTCAAATTAGAGTTTCTTTGTTTTGAACAAACTGAGAATCACTGTTTCTCCCATGAATCTTAAAATAAATTGTTAAATGGTATTTGGTGACTAGTTGACAGGTGACTGTACTGCTCAATTGTACACTCGTTTAAAGGTTTAGCATCAGTAAGATTTTTTCATATATTCAAATAAATACTTTAATTCAGTAAGAATGTAAGTGACTGATTTATGTTGTCTTTTTGTAACAACGTCAAGCCAACTCTAAGTTCTTTTCATCTTTCTGTTCTTCAAAAATACTTGACACAAAGATATAACAAAATCATATTTGTGAAGGACCATGTGACGATAGACTGGCTTTTAAGAATCTGCTTGGCCAGCACTAGAATAAATTACAATTTTAAAATAGAATAATAATTTAAAATTAAAACCGAAAACAGTTGTTTCAAGGTACAAAAATATGTCACAGTAATTCTGTTCTTATTGTATTTTTGTTCAAATAAAAGGTGAGGCTTCTCAAAAGCAATTAAAAATCATACTAGCTTCAAGGGAAATATGCTAGGAAGTAGAAAATAGTTTTGTAGAAATATACTTGTTTTATGTTATTTATTTATTTTGCATTTCACAAATAATCCATACGATCTTTATATTGTCTTTTTTGTGTAGTAAACCTATATGTGAAGTTATGATGCGCACTGAGCAAGGTTAAACTTAACATGTGTTTTCTAATCACTATCTTGTCGTCCCATTGCAGCATTAATGGCCATAGTGGTTCTGCAGAGCTGCTGTTGGAATCCAGTGTTTGTAATTCGCTGGTAAACATCAGGGATGCCAAAGGAAGGTTGGTTCAAGCAGTTATTGTAATAGCTGCTGTCACATATTTACACATTGAAAAGCATTACATAATAGGTCTTCTATGAAAGTAAATGAACATCTTTCCTCTAGGACCCCTCTTCATGCGGCCGCAGTTGCGGAGGATGTGGCTGGGCTGCAGCTGGTTCTGCGGCAAGGAGCAGACATCGATGCCGTGGACCACTCAGGCCGTTCTGCACTGATGGTGGCTGCCGACTATGGCCAAAGTGGTGCCGTGGGTAAGAAAAGGCTGAAAAAGACTAAAACTCTCTGACATCAAAACATATTTTATTATATAATTCAAAAGACATAGATATCTATGCTTAGAGCACATTAATGGATGTTTAAAAAATGTTAGCAATCCTTGTGTGCATCCACACTGGGGTGATTTTGAGTCTTAATTTGCCCACAACTTTCTCTGTGTTACAGAAAATGGAATTTTTAAATTAAAAAAAATTCAACAATGCACTCTAACAGTTAAAACAGCCACAAACATAGCGAAAGGGTTGTAAATTTGAGCAGTACACAAGGGCTATTTATTATATGTCGGACTAAAAAATCTATTGTATTATGTTGCTGTTGTTGTCATGAAATATGTTTTTTTATTTATATGAATCTTGCCATGAAATAGCTAGTTACTGATGTGGCAGTAAATAAACAAATAAACTATCCGACATGGTATAATATCTGAATCCTTAAGAGATTTTTAAGTAGGTTTTTGTGGTGTTCCCATTTTTGCAGCCCTGCTGCTGCACAGAGCCAAAGCTGATCTGTCCCTCCTGGATGTGAATAAGAACACTGCCCTGCACCTGGCCTGCAGCAAGGTACAAACACAGCGCTTTATTTAAACTCAAATCTGACTGTCTCTTGATTCAATTTCTCAGACATTGTCCTATTGCTAACTCTGATTGTTTTCATTCGAAGGCTCATGAAATGTGTGCCATGCTGATCTTGAAGGAGATCCACAACCCTATCCTCATTAATGCAACCAACAGTATGCTTCAGATGTGAGTTTTTCTGTCTCAGTTTGCTAATATAACTATTAGCTTCTGTGGGTTGTGTATAGCCTTTTCCTATTTTGATTAAACTGGACAAACCTTTTGAAAGCATTGTAACTTTTAATTGTTCCTGTATTTCAGGCCCCTTCACATTGCCGCCAGGAATGGTTTGGCCACTGTGGTTCAGGCTTTGCTGAATCGTGGGGCCACAGTGCTGGCAGTGGATGAAGAAGGTAGGACAGGCTTTTCTGCTCTATATAAATGAATTTGCAATTTGGGCAAAGTTTGTGTCAGTTGTTTATGGCAGTAATGACAACAAAGACTAATATCCAGGGGTAAAAAAAATGGTTTTGTTTACAATATTTTTTTTTACATTGGATATGTACTCAACTTAGTGTTAGTTCACCCAAAAATGAAAATTCTCTTAATTAATATTTTACCCTTATGTTGTTCCAATTTTCTGAGACCTTTATTCATCCGAGGAACACAAATTAAGATTTGTTTTTTAGATGAAATCCAGGAGCTCTCTCATCCTCCATAGATGGTAGTAGAATATGAGGTCCAGTAAAGGAACCAAAAACTTTGACAAAACATTTCATGTGACTTTAGTGGTTCAACTGTAATCATACGAAGCTCCAGAAAACGTTTTTGCACCAAAAAACCTGTAAAAACCACTTTGTTTGACAATGTCTTCCATATCAGGTCAGGGTGTGCGTTGCGCTGCTGATTCTAATGGTAGTACATCATATTGCCTGTAGTAAATATGCAGTCTGGCGTGATACACAAGATATAGGTGAACAGAGTGGTATTTAAAGGTTGTTGTTTTTTTTGTTTTTTGGATGCACAAAAGTGTTCTTGGAGCTTCAAATGATTACGGCTGAATCACTGAGGTCACATGAAATGTTTTGACTGTTTTTTGGTTCCTTTTCTTTACATCTTGAGACAAAGTGCTTGAATTTTATCTAAAATATCTTAATTTTAATTCCAATTTAACATAAGGATGAAAAATTTACAGAATTGTAATTTTTGGGTGAACTAACCCTTAGAAATGTAGCTTGCGTCACCCTCACCAGTTTGTGTGTGTTAAGGTTTGTTTAACCAGATTAATTTCCAAATTAATTTCATTTATTACATTTTCCGTCGGCTTAGTCCCTTATTCATCAGGGGTCGCCAAAGCGGAATGAATCACCAACTATTCCGGCATATGTTTTACACCATGGATGCCCTTCCAGCCGCAACCCAGTACTGGGAAACCCAGATAATACAAATAATTTACAACTAAATATTGTGAACTTTTTTTACATGTAGCCTATATGTTCAGAAACGGTATATAATAAGATAAAAAATACATAATTAACCAAATACATAAACATTTATAGAGGTCTATTAAAATGTCAAAGAAATTCCAAATTTCAATGAAAGAGCACTGGTGCTATTTTAGTAGAAAATGTTTTGTATAAACCCAAACAACAACAGCACATGATAGGCATAAGTCTTTTTTGTTGTTGTTGTTGTTGTTGGTTTTGTATGTTACTGCTCTGCTTTTCCAATTTTATTTTAGCAAACCAGCATTTTAGTTCCCTTCAAAAAAAATGAAAAATATATACCACTGGTGTCAAAGCCAGTTCCTGGAGGGCCGGAGCTCTGCACAGTTTAGTTCCATCTTTAATTAAACACACCTGATCAATGTCCTTCAGGCTTGTTTGAAACCTACAGGTAAGTGTGTTGAAGCAGGGTTGGAACTAAACCGTGCAGCACTGCGGCCCTCCAGGAACTGGCTTTAAAACCTGTGATTTATTTATATATATATATATATATATATATACAGAACAATGAAAGAAAAAGCTTTCAGTCTCCATAACACAACACACAATGACAATACAGCTTCCTTCATCCTCCAGTTGTTTATTTTGTTTACTGCAGCTATTTGGAGTTTCTAATGATTGTGAGAATGCAACAAAGAAAATGGTTTGGGAGAAAATTGCGAAGCACCCCTGGTGGATAGTTCTTGTAACTACCTGGTGCAAAAGTCCCAATTGATAATACCTGCTTCACAAATCCTATCTCTTTGTTTTGTTTTTTTCTGTAATGTCGCAGGTCATACACCAGCCCTGGCCTGTGCATCCAATAAAGCTGTTGCCGACTGCCTAGCTCTCATTCTGTCAACCATGAAGCCTTCCTCCTCCACAGCCTCCTCATCCTCGCCCTCTTCGCCCAGCCTCAACCTGCTCAAGCACTGTGGCATCACCGCCGCCTGCCCCCCTCTGCCCAATGGAGGCCTTCGCCATGGTTACGGCAAAGATCGCCATGGTGCTACCATCGGCTTGGATGGCTGCTTGACCGAGTGAGGCGTCCTTTCTTGGTAAAAAAAAAAAATTGCGTGGTCGCTTGGTTTGGTCCTCTCTACACACCTAGATAAACCTATATGCAATTACAGCCACACATCCCTCCTGTGCCAGTATCGAAGCTTTTCTTAACGTCTCTGTAGAGAGCGAACACGAGAGGACGAGTTTAGCTATTTATTTTTAATTTATTCCCCCCCCCTCATCTTAGATACTGTCCATTCAATAGAAGTCTAATAAGTCTAAAAATCTGAATCTAAGCCATCTATTCGAACCAGTATCCATCACTGGCGAGTCAGTCCTTTACTTTCTTTCTTTCTCCATTGCAGTTGAATGGACTCGGTTCATGTTAGAATTATGCAGCTGTGTGTCTTCATGGTAACAGTGATAATGGATAGGTTTTCATATCATGCCTCCTATTTGCGTGACGCTGTGGCCTTGCATAGGAATTTACAGCCTGCCCTGAGGAACAATTTAAACGGGTTACACTAGATTTGCATGAATTTGCGGGACCATGTATTTAATAGTGGTCTTGTGTGTGTGTGTGTGTGTGTGTGTGTGTGTGTGTGTGTGTGGTTGAGTGAAAGTGTGTGTGTATGTGTGGGCGCCTTTGTGTATGTGTGACATCCACTTTTGCGCAGCAGTCCAAGTTTTTCATCCCATACTTGATTCATGCGTTTCAAGGTTTTTATGTGAGGTGCAATCTGATTTAGCACAGATCAGGAAAAAACTAAACAAACAACCTAACAGGATCATTTTGACAGAAGGGAAACCATACTACCTTAAGCCAAAAGACCAATGACCTCCTAGTTTCGAGGGGTCTGATATATATATATATATATATATAATGTTTGTTTACTGTTAGAGAGAAAAGGGATTGCGTTCGGATGGGCTTTGAGGTGGAAAAATTGAAATTAGGTTTACAATGAAGGTATTAGGTAGTCCAGATCACTGTTTGTAGGTGGGCAGAAGAAAGAGGAGTAAAAGTGTCATTATTTTGGGGTGTTTTAAAACATAAAGATATTACACTAAGGAAGTATAGAAAGCACAAACGTCATCACCGATGCAATCGTCATACACAGTACTTGCTCCTTGGGACTTTCGCTTTAATTTATTTTGTTGTTTTTTTGGGTTAGCAGGGCTTCATTATATATATCTTCAATTAAATCTTTTGCTTTGTTAGTCGAAGTTTCTGATATTTAGTGTGGAGTTGCTTTCACAGTGCCTACTGAATTTATTTTTGTCTACCTAGCATCCGATCTGTTAAACAACACAATATGCACTCCCTCTGAGTCGTTAAAATGGTGCTTTGACCAGGGAAACTTGGGTTGAGTATTTCGCTATAATCCGTTATGAACTAATTTCTTGATTTGATGAACATGTGATTCTTATATCAGAACCCGCTTGGGTTGTTTTGGGCTCTGGGGAGTGTATAGGTTGACTTGAAGTGTTGAAGCTGATTGGATGTTTTTTTTTTATGTTTGTTTATGGTGTTGGGGAGCAGTCATGCGTATGACCAAAGTTGAACGATTTCTAAATACCATTTTATTAGGAACTAATAGATATCCAAAAAAAAAAGAAGAGAGAATAATATTCACCCTTGCTCTTTACAAAATGCTTCCTTATTGCCAAAGGTAGATTAATTAAAGTTAAGATTGTGCTTCCATTAGGTTTTTGCACCTAAACACAAAATAAGAACATGTGAATGAGTGTTTGAAACATCCCTTTTTTTTGTTTGTACACAACAAACAGGCAATATATGCTCAGTCAGTAATGAGACAATCAGTTGAAAGGGCTTTTAATTTTGCCAATAATTTTATTCATTTTTTTGAACATTTCCCCCCCAATTAGACAGAGCTGTATAAATCTATAACCTCGAATTCAAGACATCTCCAAACTGATGCATACTTCAGGCATGAAATGTGGACTTGTTCTCAGTTACACCAATACTATTATTTTCATTGCGTTATGTCAGGAGTTTAGTGATGTAGAGTAGCTTTAAAGTATTGTAACATTTAACTGATATTTTATTGGTGAATGAAGATGCGTAGACAAACACAATGGTAATGTTAGATGTTAAAAGGCTGTGTGGAGAGCGTATTTATACTGATTTATGACCTCTTCGTCATGGTGATGACAAGTTTTGGCTGCTTAAACGAGTTTCTCCACTCCACGCAGGCCTGATCTAAAGCACTTGCTTATTTAGAAAGTAAAAAAAAAAATCAATAAAATAAAAAATGCGCTTTTGCATCTATCACAAGCTGTAAATGGGCTAATATCTGACCTCTACTTGCAAGAGTACAAACATGCATGTCTGCAAATTAGATTAGTCGAATTATATCACAGTGTTTTGCCTGAGAAACGGGCAAGACGACTTGTGGGAGTTCAATTCAAGCTTATTTACCTAATGACTTTTGCTGCGGTTTGGTGTAGGAGAGATGATGCGTGTGTGTAGACAGCACAGGGTACGATAATGAAGTGCAAGTTGATGATGAGCTTGAAGTTATTTGCACTGCCAGTTATACTGCTTGTAGTTGTAGTACAAAAAAATGGTTATTTATCAATTTTAGTCTAGCCAGTCATACCACATGTAGTTGAGTCGGAAAACAAGTGCCCATGGAGCCTGTGATTTAGTAATACATTTCATTTGGTGCAAGAAAACTGCTGCTTTCGATTGTATCTTGGAGCTCTTTTTTTCTATTTATTAGCGATAATTCTTATCCAGCCAAAACAAACTAAAACGTACTTGTTTTTTTAATTCCTCAAATTTCTAATTGTCTTATTGGCATTGCACTAAAACTGTTTAATTGTTTCGTCGAATGTACGCCGTGATGGTAGCAGCTTGCTTCAATGTTGGTGAAAATCTTGTATGCAGTAGATAGCAATTAAATAATTCACTTTGGAACTGAACCCTTTCAGAACTTCTAATAGACTTTGGTGTTCTGTGTGTGAACAATAAGGGAACCGGTCACAAAGTGGCAAGACTTCTTTTTTTAGAGTAGAGAATAACTGATAAGGGGAGTTTCCTCCCGAAAAAATCATTTAGTGCCATAACTTCATTTTCCTTTCTCATTTTGATACGTTTGTAAAATGTGAGTGAGTGATTCCTTGGGTTCAGTTTTTGAGTGTGCGTCAAGACCATTACCAAAAAACAAGAAGACGAAAAGTGCAAGCTAACATAAGCTATCGTGCCCATTACATATATTTTTGGAGATCCTCATTTAGTGTGTTAATTGCCAGTACGTCCACAATCAGACTGTCTCAAATTGCCAGTTTGTTCATAATTAAGCTATAATGAAGGGTTGGTTGGCCCTAGGTGGAGTTCATCTTCATCTGTTTAAGTGAAAGCTTTCATGGCTAAGCTGTATCTTAGCATTTGCTCTCATTAATTGAGCAGCCGGATGGAGTCATCCAGCTTCGTCAAAACTAATATTTTATAAATACTCGATCGTACTCTCAAACCATTGATAAGTTGAGGTTTATTTCTACGCTGTGGAATTATGAAACGCCTTAATTTCATTATTAAACGAAGGGCAAATTTGAACCAAAATGATGCATTTACTTAGCTTTTCTCCTTTTATTCTGGATCAACAAATTGTGCAGTTCTAAAGAGCTCTTTATTTGTTTTTGCAACTTTGCTATGAAGGGCCAGCTTTCATTGCCTGTTGACCAAGCTATAATGGTTGCAGTTACTTGCAGGCAGTCGGAAACTAGAGTCGTCTAATAATTGTAACCATTTTGTTGGAAAGCAGATTAATTGTAGCTAACTCAGTGTCCTTATTGTATGTCCATCCTTGCATTTTTGTATCGATATATAATTTTGTTTTCTTTTCGCAAAGGTATTAATGGCTGATAGAATGTCTGATTTACCTCAGCGGACCTCGGCGTCCCTACTACTTGAAGACACATCCATTTAAGGCAATACTCAAAACACCCGTTTCATTTAACCTATCCCAACTTTTTGCCTTAAGAGGAAACGGTATAGTTCAGCAGCCGCAGCACTTGAGAGATTTTGTCGTTAACCTGGGATCTCATTTGTGTGAGATTCATAAGAAGCACACTGTTCTATAGGTTGTTTTGCTGAAAGATGTACCATTATGGCTTCCGGCCTCAAAATAATCATTTTTCATGGAATTTAGTAGAAGTTTTTGCACTAGAGCATAGATAAAATTGAGTGTCTTTTTGTTTAATACGTGTGTGTGTGTGTGTGTGTGTGTGTCAAATATTTGGCTGTAAAACATATTTGGAGAGGATAAAATTTAACAGTACAAAAAAAAAAAATCTTTGAGGGAAAATTGCTAGATAATTGCATTTAGAGGTTTTAAATGAAGTGTTCGAAGTACTGATTGTTACTTTAAAAAATTAATATTAATTTAAAAGTCAGTTTTGAAACACTTGGAAAAAAAAATTGGGAATACATCAGAGTAAAAAAAAAAAAGTATAATGAATTCTTTTATAGACAGTATATATTATCCCCATTTTTCTGTCTATTGATTGAAACATTTAGTGAGTAATAATGTATTTGATGTTAACAATGCAAATCTTTCTAACAGGAGCACAACACAATGTGCTGTATGTAATTCTTCAAAAAGTGTGGTCTGAATTGCCTCGACGTGGCAATTTTACCACATCAACTAGCTGTCCTTAAAATCTATCGTGCTCTGTATACTGGTACATGACATTTTGGTGGGCTTTTAGTTCCACATGCACCATGCGACTGGAATCCCAAGGTCACGTTCGAGGCCTTGAAATGGAAAATGTTGGCTTTTCAATGGGGTGCTCTTGAACTTAGATGATGTCCTTCACCTTGGCTTAGTGTTACTTCATGTTTTTACTCTGTAAGCGCTAATAGTTCAAATTGTAAATCTGTAAGCGAATGATCTAATCACAAAAAAAGCTGCTTTTTGTTGTTCTCGCCAGCAGCTTGTTTTCATAAGGCTAGTTAGAAGACCACCGGAGCCTGACTGAATGGCTGATCTGACAGGGCACATAGGGATCCCTTTAAAATACATTTTCATATTTAAAAAAAAAAAAAATGTAAAAGCTATGCAGGAGTTTTCTTTCTTTTTTTTATCTCACGGAGTTGCATATTGACCGACCGATCGATCACGGACCTTCAGAAGTTCATCTGTAAATCTTAACACCGACCTTACTTGCTTGTTGGCTTGGGTTGAAAAAAAATGACATGGCATGCTGCTATTTCTTTGGAGTCTGTAAGCATCTCTTCATCATCTCTTTAAAGTACTACACTTTGTGACGAGTATATGTGGGATTGTGCCTTTTGTTATCAAGTACATGCCACAGGGTATGGTCTTCCATTAACACCTTTAGTGAGCCTTATGAATGAACAACTGTTGTACGTTTTCTGAAATAGCCACCATCCACGTGGTTTGTCGTTTCGAGCCGCGATCGAAATTTGTCGCAACACCGCTGATGAATAACATAACCTTCAAAAAAAAACATTTGATCGGTTCTAGCTAGTGACCTGTATGGAATAAAAATGTTTAGTTTTTACAAAGTGTGAACTCTTTAGTGAAGTAGACGTGTGCCGTGTCGTTTTCGTGTGGTAATGCATTGGAGATTAGTTGTAACCCAGTGTCTTGTAGAATGTTGGCATGACTCCTTTTCTGTATGTTGTATTGACGTCAAATTATCCACCTGAAATGGACTGAAGTGCAATAAAAAAAAAAATTTGTGCGCCATAGTATCCTTAATGGAGGAAAATTCCCTCTTACGTCATCCATCTTTTTTTGTTGTTGTTGTCGTTGTTTTCTTTGAAGCAGGGTATGTAATTTCACTTTTTTCTTTTTTTTTGGATTGTACAAATTTGAACTCCTTCCTGCTTTGCCTCCATAAGTGGCACTTTCTTGTAGAATGTACAATGGACTTGGTGGAAACTGTGATAGGCGTCAACGCCTTATCGATACTTTGCTCACTGGAAAAGATGGCATTTCTGTTCGTTCAACGGCTGATAGGTCAGAGAGTGCCGTTTTCTGTGTACCTTCTTCAGCGCCACTTTAAGTCAGTGTCTGCTTTCGTGGCATGTTAAGCATTTTTGTATGTGTGTGGGGGGGGGCCTGTTCATTTACCTCGAGTTAATTGATTTGATACCAAAAGCAATTGCCTAGAATAACGGTTTCAGATTAGATGATTTGGAAACGGTATCTTGAATGTTGTCGTCGCCAGTTAAATATATGCAGGGTTTTATTTCTCCCCACACAGCATTTGAACTTTGGGCCATATGTTATGCGGTACCAAAGAACGTTTCAGATTTCTTTTTTATTCTTCTTATTATTATTTGTCATCAAGATCCCAGTAATCGTCGTTTAATGTCTTTGTAAAGTTGTTGAAAAATGAAACGAAACATAATGAAACATTCCTTTAGAATTTCATTGTACCGTTGGCAGCCAATACCAGACGTCGTCATCATCTTTTAAGGTCCATGATTTTGGCCTCAAGCAATCAATGGTTTCATATTTGATATCACAGGGAGCACACCGAATAAAGTAATCTGCTATTTCACAACATAGGACCAATGTTTGTCTCTGTAGAGATGGCCACTTGATTTTCACTCAAGAACAAGCAATACAAGTATCAAGAGACAATTGTATATTTCTAACGATTTGTTGGCTCTGGCTGCTTTTGGCCTGGCTATGTAATCTGTGGCACCTTAGGTTAACACCCTCTTCTTGTAACTGAAACCAACATAAAGAGATTTCAGTGCTGAGAGAGCCTTATTTCAGTCAAACTGAATGTGAATTGGATGTGTGCAGGATTTGGCCATTTCGAAGCGACTGGCTTTAATCGAACGGACCTCCTGCGTTCCTCGTTTGAATCCAGTTTCACTAGGACCCGCCGTCTTTAAAACTTTCCAAAAGATTGCTGTTACAAAAAAAAAAAAAAAAAACAATACTACACAGTGGCTGTTTCCATTGGCGAAACGCAGAACCAAACGGTTGCATTAGTTTCTCATAAAACCGGGTTACGATCACTGCTTCCAAGCATGCCAAGTATTTGACTCATCACAATGAAGGAAATGTGACCCTGGTTTGTTTTTAAGTTTTCTCTTAAAAAAAAAAAAAAAAAAAAAGCCACAAAACTGCACTATTTACTTGAGTGTTGAACTCCAAGCTGCTTGTTTCGACGATGGAAATGGCCACGATTGTGTAGGACAGCACCCAGTGTGTTTGTGTGTGTGTGTTGTGCGTCTGATTGCGACAAGCAGGGGTCATATCAACCCTGTATACCTCATCGACATATCTGCAAATATACTTATCCTGTCTTTAAGTTGAAGTGTAGGAGATATACCATCACCAGCAGAAGCCTGGGACCATTGCAGGGTCTACCACATCACACCGATCCCATACATCAACCAATAAGATCAGCACTTGCTTGCGCTAGAGACACCTACCGCTCCGCTTTTTTAGCCTGTCCCATACCCCACACAATGGTTTAGAATTAGCAAAAACGTGAGGCATTTTAAGTAGCATTATCCTACCTCTGTGTTACAGCTTGATGCATTGAAATCTCCACCAGTTGTTGACAAATGGAAATCTATATGTATATGAAACGGATATATATATATATAAAACTTATAACCAACAATCGGTGATATAAGACAGCAGTTAGCATACTTGACTGTGTCGGTCTGTGTGTAACATGATATTTGTGAGTGTATACACAACAGAGTACCACTGGAATGTGAAGCCAGACTGTATTATGATATTTTTTTGTGTTTTTTTTTTCTTCTTTTTTTTTTTTCAGATACAACTTTCACCGATTAGATTTCTAATGATGTCATAAGTGTCTTGCCTCTATCGCTTCTTTTGGTTGTTTTTTGTTGTTGTTGTTGTTGTTGTTGACAAAACAGGGAAAAATATTAGCCTTTACTAGCTGGCATTTACATTTGTACTATTTTTCCCTTCGTCTCTTTCACGTTCACTTCTAAATGTTCACTGTGAGCGCTCTGAACTCAAGTTTACAGCTCTTCATGGTATGTACGTGCATCTGGTCGAGTTCAGTAGAGTGCGTGGATGGTTGTATGACTTTGGTACTGAAGCAACAACTCAATTTTCTACTGGTGGTGGGGGTTTGAAAGGGGGTCGGTTTGGTTTTGAGTTTATGCACCTTCATTCTGTACTAAAACGTATATATGGGGTATGTTGAGTTCCCTAGCCTTACGCCCTTCCGAATACACTACGCCGGTCACTGGCTAATCAGCATTAGCTATCCACCACCCTGCCAACTTTGTACCTCTGTACATATCCATTTTGGACCTGGGGGCGAATTTGGTGGATTCTGCCTGAATCTGTCAGCACGGTCAAGTGACGCATCCCCCCCCCACCCCCAACCCCCTCCTAGACCCGAGGAAGGAGAACCCTCACCCTTTCAACCCCACGAAAAGACCTCAAGCCATTCATTTCCTTATGTGACAATGCAATCCTGAAAGCACTTTGCCTTGTTAATTCATAGTATGAGCTTGTGAATGGTTACTTGTTACTAACAGATGTGAAACTCTGTACATGTATTTAAGTAAGGAAGAACATAATCATTTTTAATTTGAGCTTATTAAAAACAAATTGGTCTCTCTGACTTTAAAGACAAAAAAAAAGCTACAAAAAAACGAAATAAAAAAATCCCATGTTTTTGTTAGTCAGGTTCATGAACTGCTGCAGCCAGTAGATCTTGTCATTCAGTATCGTGGCTTAGAATTGGTAATGTTGAAATAAAATGCTATTGCTACATATACTAGTTGTTGTTATGTGTCTTTTTTTTTTTTTTTTTTTTTTTCGCCTTCTCAGCGCTGCCAAGCATAATGGCACCTTGTGCTAAATGTAAACTAAAACCTAAGTGGTTGTGATGGTTAGACCATTTTCATCTGAGGTTCAGATTAATGTACAAACAAACTTAAAACATCAAGTATAACTTAAAAGTTAAGGTTGAAATCTGATTAAAGGTGCAGTATGTAAGTTTAACACCCAGTGGTTGAACTAGGTATTGCATTCCTGGGTCAAAACAAACGCAAGAGCAGGTTGCCAAAATGAGGACCAAAAGGAGCGAGTCTGGCGATCGAGCCTAAAGGCTGATTTAAATCGTGTTCTATATAAAAGCAACGACACGCGATAGAAGGAATATTCTCCATATTAACAGGAGTTTTTGTTCTTACCAACACCTCAAATTGATATATTAGAAAGAGTTTCTATTTCTTGCAGCTGAGGAACAGAAAACTGACAATGATCACCTCTGGTACACCTCATGTGCTTAATTCAGTGTTAAATGCTAACAATGTGTGTTTGAATGCCATTTTACATGACATTTAATGCCACACAACTGAAAGCAGCAGATAGTTCACCTCAGATCTTAAACCATTTAAAATTGAACTTTAGAATTGTGAAATAATGCAAACCAACACAGTGATTCAGCATCTACATTTAATGATGTTAAAGAGGGTTAATATGTATTCATTAGATTATAAACCTTACCATTTAGTGAGTGATGGGCAGCCAAATTGCATATCACTGCAAATCTCATCATGTAGCGTGTTGTTAGGACACGGGGTTACAATGTAACCGGCTCACCTAATGTTTATGCTTGTAATATTTATATTATTTGCTCATTAATAGCCTCATGTGGAACTCTGAATCTGCATCTCATTTCGGAATCTGCTACTGTCCACCGGAGGTCGCATTTCGGTCACGAGCACATGCTTTGAGAGCCTTTCTGAATGAATGAATGAATGAATGAAATAAGCTGTTTTCCACCAAGGCAACCCGGGGGGATGAAATATAATTGGCTAAAGTGGCATTGGGGGGTTAAAATAACCAAAACAGTGTTCCAGCACGTAACAGACATTTTCAAAGCAGAATATCTGACTTGAGCATTGTGTTTCAGATAAACAAGAATGTTCACTTGGCATGTTTCTTAAATATCTGCAAACATATTATGGTATTTTTCTGCTTTAGAAGAGTCAAAAACATACATACAGCACCTTTAACTTACTAAAATATTTGCTAATAACATTTGTTTTTCGCTGTGTACACAAAATCTAATCCAGCTTTACGTTTGATGCTTATTAGAATGTCCTGTTTATTTTTTGAAGGGCAGAAATGAACTATTTTTACTATTGTTTTCAGAAGATATTAAAAAATGCCTCTAAATGTAATGATATACAGCATAATATGTATGCCAAGTATTTTAGTAAGAACCAGAATAATTTGAGGACCTAATTCTTTAAACTTTTCAAGTCTTTACCCAAATGTCTGCTATAAGCTTCAGATACAACATCGTTTAACTTTTAATAAATGTATAAAAATAAATATTTTGTCACCCATATTCATTCATTCATTTTCTTTTCGGCTTAGTCCCTTTATTAATCTGGGGTTGCCACAGCGGATTGAACCACCAACTTATCCAGCATATGTTTTACGCAGCGGATGCCCTTCCAGCTGCAACCCAACACTGGCAAACATCCATGCACTCTCATTCACACACCTACACCACAGACAATTTAGCTTACCCAATTCACCTATAGCGCATGTCTTTGAACTGTGGGGGAAACCGGAGCACCCGGAGGAAACCCACGCAAACACAGGGAGAACATGCAAAGTCCACACAGAAATGCCAACTGACCCAGCCTAGGCTTGAACCAGTGACCTTCTTGCTCTGAGGCGATTGTGCTATCCACTGCGCCACTGTGAGGCCCGTCACCCATATTTTGACATGTTATTTGAAGAAATGTTTTCTACGCATAAAATTGTGGAGTGGAAACAGTGCCAGGAAATATATTTTGTTTTTTTTATTTACTGTACAAAGTTTTGATTTAAAAGTTTTTCTGTGTTTTTATTTCGCAATAGCTGGAAGTGATGATTTTTTTTTAACAATATAAAATTCTAAAATGGCTATAAATGTATAGACCCATTCTACATGCAAACAAGGGAGGAGCATTATATAATAATTGTACAAATGTAAACACTGGAGACATTATCATTTTAACAACCATGTTCAACACATCATAAATAAACTAATGTTTAAGTTGAGAAACATAGAAACATTTATATGATAAATGAAAGACAGATGTCATCTAGTTTTTTTCTCTATATAAAATTAAGAAGAAAACACTTTAGGAAGTGAATGTTCAGAAATGTTGACTAGCTATAAATCTTCTTTTGTTGCAGTTTCAATAGCAAATCCATCATTCGGGGGACTTCAGAATATCCACATCTACACAGTAGTTGATATAATGGATGAGGTACTCGATCATCTTTGATTTAGATGCTCTTTATCATATTGCTAGTTTTCTCCCAGACTGACAGCGATGTGATCCTCGAAGAGCGCGATGCACAGCATAATGGCGCCCCCTGTCAGCAGACCGAGAGCCTGCAGGAGGAAGCGCTTCAGCGGACTCACTGATCCACAGGCTCCGTGCAGCATCTCCGGCATCTGGTGAAACATACACACTAATTAATATTAATGAGATGCAGCGAATTCTTCAGCATAAACTGGAAGGTAACGATTTTTAGAACTTGTAGTTAATTATTATTAATAACCCTGTTATTTACAGGTTCTAAAATAGTTTTAACGTACACATGAAATCAAAACTAACCATAATGGTTTTGTTTGCTCGCATTGCTAACTTTAGTTTTGTGGTGAACAATTCGTCTGTGGGTGTTATTAGGGGAAAAGATTGTTTGCCTTTTGTAATCTAAAATTGGAATCTGAAAATGCACTTAGTGTTTGTTTTCAGTTAAATTCTCAGATTACGTCTGTCTGAGGTATTGGGCGTGGTTAACATACTTAACCACGCCCCTCTAACTCAGTTTTGACAGCGCTGTCCAACAAACAGAAATGGTGAGGAGGTGTCTGTTAGGTTGTAAAAACTTTCCCGAAACCCTTTTCCCGATCTTTTTGAATGAAATGCCTACTTTACATCCAATCAGCTCGCAGTAGAAACAACAAGCCACGCCCACTGTTTTCTCATTTAATATTTCGTTTTTCTAGGAACTGCGTCACAACATGAAAAAAAGGTTGCAGCTTCCGGTTCATGCGGACTTCAAAATCATTTTATTTAGACCTATATACAAATATAAAGAGAATATATGTATTTTAATGATTTAGTCTTTTTATATAAAATATATTAAATAAAATGTATATATGTTTTATATATAAAAATTGTTTTTACAAATAAAAGTGTATTGACCACAAAACAATTAAGTTGTCCCTAAAAATCGCAAGAATTGTGCTGTTTCAGCTCATTTTAAATAAGTAGTTAGAACAAGCAGCAAACTTACTTTATTTATGTTCTATTAAATATATTTAATTGTTACTTATAAATGGCCTGTTTGTAAACAATACAAGTTATTTTAGAATGAAAATTGTTTCTTTCAAATTATTTATTTTAAAAGAGATACTTCGCCTTAAAAATCTCATTATTCACTCACTATTTACTCACCCTCAACAGGTTTCAAACCTTTATGAGTTTCTTTATTCTGTTGAACACAAAAGAAGATATTTTGAAGAATGTTTGAAACCCGTAAACACTGACATCCATAGCAGGAAAAACAAATAGTGTAAAAGTCAACGTTTACAGCATTACAGCATTTCCTCAAAATATCCTCGTTTGTTCAACATAATACAAAAACTCATAAAGGTTTGGAAGTGTAGGGCGAGTAAATGAGGACAGAATTGTTTTTTGTTTGTTTGTTTTTTGGCTGAACTATTCCTTTAAGGCATTTTCAACTGCTGGTATTGCTAATAGGTCTATATAATGACAAAGAAACTAAGTAACCAAACTCAAAATGAAATTTGGAGTAAAATGTTTTTAAAGAGTTGATATGGTCAACACTCCAATGACCTTGACTTTGTTTACAACGTTTTTTTTACATCATATTTGATCAGCTTCATCAATACACTTGACTGTTTTACTACATTTTACTTTAATCAGTCAAGATGATTACCATGTCAGCAAGAGCCACATAGAGGAAGACGCCGGCGGTGAGTGTGAGGATCCAGGGTGAGTGTGAAGCCCAGCGGTTCCCCAGCGCAGATCCGGCCAAAACACCCACAAAACCCAGCAGAGCAGAGAACCCACTGAACACCAGCAGTCTGCGCACAGGCCAGCCCGCAGATAACAACACCGCCAGATCACCTGCACACAAAATACACACACACACACACACACACACATATATATAAACCACTGATGATTCATAATGAACATATAAACTTTAAAGGACTCAGTCAAACCTAGTTCATGAGGAAGCTCGTGACAGAACACGGCGATCGCGGTGCTGAAGCCGCCGGTCAAACTCTGAGAAAAAGCGACACCTAGAGGACAACAACAGTAATGTATTTTCAATATACTTCTGCTCCTGAAAAAGGTGTTCATGTAAACAAAGTAAGGCATTTTTATTCTATAGTCTTTGACTAAAATCAGTTTCTTATCTTGTTTTTCTTTTTCATGATACAGATTCATCAATTGGCCAAGGCAATATTTGTTTTAGATTTTTTTTCTCTGAAGTTATGTACAAAGTTGCCTGTAGACTGAAAATAATCTGCATGTGCATTATGTCACTGTTTTCACACATAAAATGTTGTTTTTGTTTAATTGATTATTTTTTGCATTCATTAATTAAGTACACTGCAAAAACAATTGTAAGTTGCAAATTATAGGGCTATTATTCTTTTTCTTCATCGGCTTAGTCCCTTATTTATCAGGGGTCGCCACAGCGGAATGAACCGCCAACTATTCCAGCATATGTTTTACGCAGTGGATACCCTTCCAGCCACAACCCAGTACTGGGTAACACCCATACACTCTCACATTCAGACAAGCACTCGTAAACACCCCAAAACACCAGTTTTCCATTTGTAGATGAAACTGTGTTGAATTAACAGCCCCTTCATTTTTTTCTGAAATACTTTCTGAATTACTAATAAATGTGCTTACTTGGGTGTTACTACTTTAGTGTAACTTCGACCAACTTTATAGAGAAATCTAACATCAGTAGTGTAGCAAAATATGAAGCAAATCTCACACTAAAGCCAGTTTTAAACCAGGCAGCTTTCAGTGTCAAATCTACATGACAGACATGAACATGAGTAAGATCTGAAATCATTTGTCTGCACATAAACTGCACATGAATTTCTACAAAACTGTATTTCACCTGTTAAATTTCACTAAATGGTGCCAATGTGACCTTTATAAATGCAACAAAATTGATCCAGTCAGTTTATAGCCAATATCGATCTCTGTCGTGCATTTTCTTATTTAAGAAATCATTTTACTTGGTTATAAGTTACATTGTGATTTCACTGTGATTTTAATGAGTGATTGTTTGTATACCAATGGCAAGTCCATCTGTTAGGTTATGTATGCCATCACCCATCACCACCATCCATGCCATGCTTCTGATGCCCGTCTGCCCTGGTTCAGCCTGTCCATGAGAATGACCATGCCCTGGACTCTCATTCTGATTGGCTGATGAGGTTCCTATGACAGAGTACAGGTGACTTTACAATTTTCATTTTAATTCATATTTAAATGCTTCTCTTATGTCTGAAAATGAACAAACCCTGCAGTGCATCCAGCTCCCTTCCAGACTCTGCATCATGCTTTCTTTTCTTTACATTCTTGTTTTAAAAAAAAAGGGAAAAAATGTATGCATAAAAATAAATAATCCTCTACAGCTCTTTTATCGAACTAAAGGTTTCATTTAAGTTGTCAGGTCATAATAATTGAGCAAAATCATGATGTTTTGCACTTGCTGAAGCTCACCTTGAAATGCTGCTTAAGTCCGAGAAGACTCTCAAAGATGAAGAGAAGGTAAAGTCCTCCCAGAACACTGAGACCTTTGAAAACAGCATTCTGGTGATCAGTGTGTTGACTGAAGATGGCCTGAAATCGCAAACGTAAAAAGTATCTATTTTATTATTATATTTTTTATATTTATTTGATTTATTATTACCACTTTATTCAATATAT
>CAIGQW010000298.1:3111504-3125674 GCA_903798125.1 Danio choprae | reverse complement strand
ATATATATATATATATATATATATATATACTAAAAATGTCAATAAAAGTCACTTGTTAAACTGTACAGTGACATGCTTCCATAATATATTTGAACACCCATGAATCAAAAATGTTAATTAGCCATTTTTTCCCCAAGCAATAAGACAAAGCAATAAGTTTTTCCCACAAAATTGCATTTTCATTGTTCTAGTCTCTCCCTCATGCAAACATTCACAATTATTTTTGCTAATAATTAAATGGCCTATTGTCAATTATCACTGCAAGAAGTCGAGCATGTTCTCCCCGTGTTTGCGTGGGTTTCCTCCGGGTGCTCCAGTTTCCCCCACAGTCCAAAGACATGTGCTGTCGGTGAATTGTTTAAGCTAAATTGTCTGTAGTGTATGTGTGTACTGTATGTCCTGGTCCTCCAGGTTGGGGGTTGAGCGTTGGGCTAACAACCCACCTCATAAAAACTAGATGTTATGAAACACCAATATGATGTTACATTTTTACAACTAGAGGTTACGAAAGCTAAATATCAGCGTCAATATAAATGGCCCTGGGAGTAAGTCATATTGTCAATTATTCCTTATATATTTATAGATATATTATTGTTTTTTAATTTAATATAGAAATATATGCTACATTATTAATCTAGCATTTTTTTATCATTAAAGGGACACTCCACTATATTTTGGAAATAGGCTTATTTTTACAATTCAAAAACTTTACACCTCCCTTAGAGTTAAACATTTTTGAGTAAACCATTTTTGAATCCATTCAGCCGATCTGGCAGGTCTGGGAGGTGGACTTTTATCTTATCTTAGCTTAGCATAAATCATTGAATCAGATTAGACCATTAGCATAGCACTCAAAAATGACCAAAGAGGCACAATATATCAGGCAGTTTGACCGGCACATGCTGCCTGTGCAAGCAGATGGTTATGTTGGGGACTATTTCATTCATTCTGCTGTGGCGACCCCAGATTAATAAAGCGACTAAGCCGAAAACAGTACAACAGCAAAGTACTTTTATTATTACTTGGAAATGACTGTATAGTTCCTAGCTATATTGACCTATAAAGTAGCAACTTTTAATTTCCCTTAATGTAACTACAGAAGAGTCAAGCTTTAAATGACAATCAAAACTCTTCATGTTTGAGTGCGATGCTAATGGTCTAATCCGATTCAATGATTTATGCTAAGCTAAGCTAAAAGTGTTCCTGCCAGACCTGGAGTGTCTGGTGAAAAATGGTGAAACTTAGCTGTTTAACTCTATTTCTGAAAAAGTGGAGTGTTTCTTTAATAGCATCTTTGAAGAATTCAATGATCTACGTAACTGAATGCATTTACATTTGTATTTTGTAACTTGCATAAGGGGGTGACGCGGTGGTGCAGTGGGTAGCACAATCGCCTCACAGCAAGAAGGTCGCTGGTTCAAGCCTCGGCTGGGTCAGTTGGCATTTCTGTATGGAGTTTGCATGTTCTCCCTGTGTTCGCGTTGGTTTCCTCCGGGTGCTCCGGTTTCCCCCACAAGTCTAGATAGGTTAGCGGTTCATTCTGCTGTGGCGACCCCAGATTAATAAAGCGACTAAGCCGAAAAGAAAATGAATGAATGAATGAACTTACATGAGGCATGAGGTGCAGGAGGGCATCTCCACAGAGCGTGCCCACCGCCATGCCAGCCATCGGGCAGAGAAACACTTGAAGTACAGAAGGCTGAAGCAGTGGTGCCAGTCCCAGAGCGACCAGAGAGGGCAGGCTGATGACCAGGAGAGCCAATGATGCCCATCCTAGAGCTGTGACACAGTGACCTTGTTTAACCTGTCCTATGATCAACTGATTCTGATAACACTGTTTACACACACACACACACACACACACACACACACACACCTCTGAGGAAGCCCTCGCTGGTTTTGCTGGTCTGTGAAAGATCTTCTGTGTGCCGCAGACACACTCCACTCTCGATCTGGTACAGGAGGGCAGGGCACAGGAAAGTGAAGTGGGCTGGAGTGATATGGGATGCCTGGCCAAGCCCGAAGTTCCAGAGGAGCTGGGTCACATTTAGACACTGCCATGAGGTAATAAGAAATGTAAGATAAGGTTCAGATTCAATATTACAAGACTTAAATTCTGGAACACTTGATTCGGATTGGACAAAATGTGGATATGAGATATTTACAAAATGAGATATTTTTGGATAGCTGCCAATGTTTATTATTCTGATATCAGTGTTTCAGGGATGCTGCATATCCGATGGCTTAAAGGGATAGTTCACCCAAAAATGAAACGTCTGCCATCATTTACAGCAAACATCATTAATGTTGAAGAATGCTGTAAACGTAACCCTTGACTTACATAGTATTTCTTTTTTCCTATACTGTTGAAGTCAATGGCTTTTTTCAAAATATCTTCTTTTGTGTTTAACAGACGCAAGATACTCATAAAGGTTTAGAGCCACATGAGGGTTAGTAAATATAAGTAAAATAACATTTTTGGTGAACTATCCCTTTAACTGAGTCTCACCACAGGCTCATTTTCTCTTGTTTTATACAAACAGAATTATTTTTTCATTCATTCATTCTCATTTCGGCTTAGTCCCTTTATTAATATGGGGTTGCCACAGCGGAATGAACTGCCAACTTATCCAGCAAATGTTTTACGCATCGGATGCCCTTCCAGCCACAACCCATCACTGGGGAAACATCCATACACTCACTCACACTCATATACTACGGACAATTTAGCTTACCCAATTTACCTATACCGCATGTCTTTGGACTTGTGGGGGAAACCGGAGCACCCAGAGGAAACCCACGCCAACACGGGGAGAACATGCAAACTCCACACAGAAATGCCAACTGACCCAGCCGAGGCTCTAACCAGCGACCTTCTTGCTGTAAGGCGATCGTGCTACCCACTGCGCCACCATGAGGCCCTGAATTATTTTTGTGTTTATATTATAGTAATATTCTTAGTATCTCATTTTGACTTTTGACTTTAAACAATAGACATAATAAAATCACAATTGTACATTGTATATCATACTTATGAAGTTTTATGTCAGTATTACATGACAGTATGACGCATAATTATGACACATGAAGTCATAATTTAAAATGCTGGCATACATACATTTGACTGTGTATCCCATGATTATGACTTCATGTCATAATTTTATTATTTTGATGTTATATTAATATTTTTTTATCATAATTAATAGTTGTTGGTCTCCCAATATTTGACCTCTTGCATGGATATATATTTTGACAATAGTCAACAATACATTGTATAATTCAAAATTATATTTTTTCTTTTAGTCAAAAGTTATTAGAATATTCATAAAAAAACATCTTGCATGAAGACATTTTGTAAATTTCCTTCTATAAACATCAAAACTTGCACAAATGTAAAGGCGATTCTCTAAACATTTGGACATATTTGAACCCTCAGATTTCAGATTTTCAAATAGTTAAAGCTAAAATGATTCAGTTTTCAGCTGATGTATAAATCTTAATTTTCAAAAATTTACACTTATATGAGACCCTGGACCACAAAAACCAATTATAAGTTAATATTTCATAATTCCATCATGACTTTTGGCCTTTTTAGTCATAATTTCAGTTACATTTTATTTAATATTTATGGATATTTTCTCTAAATTGTAACATCGTAACTCATTATTTTGTATTTTATTTCATTATTTCACAGCACGATGGCTCAGTGGTTAGCATTGTCACCTTACAGCAAGAATGTCGCTGGTTCAAGTCTCGGCTGGATCAGTTGGCATTTCTGTGTGGAGTTTGCATGTTCTCCCTGTGTTGGCGTGGGTTTCCTCCGGGTGCTCCGGTTTCCCCCACAGTCCAAAGACATGCGCTATAAGTGAATTAACTAAATTGGCCGTAGTATATGAGTGTGTGTGTGAATGTGAGAGTGTATGGGTGTTTCCCAGTACTGGGTTGCGGCTGGAATGGCATCCGTTGCATACAACATGCTGGAGTAGAACTCCCTGATTAAAAAAAGGGACTAAGCCAAAGGAAAATGAATGAATGAATGTCATTATTTCATATGTTGTCATAATTATAACTTTTCATGTCATAATTTGGACTTTTTCCGTCATTATTTTGTTCCATCAAAGCACAATTTTTTTTCTTATATGGCCGAACGTGACTTCCTACACATAAGTATTTATACATTGCACATATGTTTTGGATGTAAGCACGCAGTATGATATACTTGTATCCTGGTGGCGTCTTGACTACTTTAACCAGAAGGATTTGGCACAATACCAGCATCGCCTGCTGAGTTTGCCAATATCACAGCTATATGACCCTATAAAATATGAGACCAGTGTTAAACCAACACTATCCAGCCTAACCAACTTCATTCAGCTGACTCTTCTCCTCTCACATGAGAATCTCTCATTGTTACCATAAACTCTCATTGTTCCTCACACTGAACAGGAAAGACAAATGCATTGAACTGTCTGCACACCTCAGGATATCAACAGACCTTTGGTCAAATGATAGTGAAGAGGATTCAATAGCAGACTTTGTCCATTTGTAACACTTCGGCTGGAAGTAGATACTCACGTTGCCATGAAGGTGTTTCTCTGTCGGATGGTCAGATAGCAGTGACACACTTTCCTCCTGTTTGTTTCTTAGACCAGTGTGTAGAAAATAGTCTGAGTGACCCAATTCTGCCGGAGATCCACTGAGCGCTGATTTAGCGTCCAGACTGAATGATTATAAATGGCATAAAAAATCATCATAATCATATCTACAGTATGTTAGTATAAATAACAACTGTTCACATAGAAATATGATACATTTAAATATATGCAAGTGACATATGACATACAGGTTCATATTTGAGTTATATAACATACATCACATATATAAAATGTGTCGTATATGCAACATATATTTCAAAATAGTCATAATAGTCACCAGTCATAAGGGTTAATTTTTGGAAATTTACATTTAAACAGTGTCTGAGAGCTGATTTAATAGGATTTCCACTAATGTATGGTTTGTTAGGATACGATAAAATTAGATCAAGATACAACTATTTGAATATCTGGAATATGATGGTTTATAAAAGTTGAAATATTGAAAAAATCATCTATGTTTTGATATATTTACAGAAGAAAGGTTACAAACGTCTTCATGAAAACATGATCTTCTTAATATTCTATTGAATTTTTCCATAGAAGAAAGATGTGTATATATTTTAACTCCAGTGGTTGAAAAATATTTATAATATAAAAAAATATATATTAGAGAAAATAAAATATTCATATATTTTTAATATGTTGCATGTGATATTTTTTATATATGTAAAATCTAAATATGAACTTGAATGTCATTTATTTATTTTGCATATACTACTATATATCATATATCTATGTTGGATATTCATAAAGTTAACTTTATAGGCTCCAGCCAAAATGACAATATTACTTTAGTCAATGTACCTTTCTCTGAGTGGAGGTGAGTTTGTGGTCTCTTGAGGAGGATGATGGTCTTCATGTGAGTGGGAATGGGATATAGACTGAGAAGAATGTTTTGCTCCATCATGTTGAATCTCCAGGACACTGACTTCTCCCAAACCCAAACTGCCAAGCAGCTTTTGTAGACCCTCATATGTCAAAGTCCCATTGTCTCCATACTGAAGGAACAGACGTTGCAAGTAGTACCCCTTGAGAGAAGAAAAATGAGAATTACTATTTTACTAACATTTAAAGTCCACATGGCTGTTTTATCATATCGCATTGGTGTCATAAACAGTCTGCAACTATAAATCCAACTCAACACACACTGAAACTGCAGCTCTAACTTAGTATAATTTGATTGATTGAATCAGAATAGTTGATAGGATTTTTTAACTCAGCTTCAACCCCAAGCCAAAAACCACTTGATCTCTTTGTAATATCCCCTCAAGGAATGTAGTTAATCCACTTTACCAGACATGTAGGAGTGAAAGAAAATGGCTGCCGCGGTTTCTCAAACAAACAAACATTAATTACTTAAAGTTTAGGTTTCTGACATAATCATACCTGCTCTTCAAACGCTTCCTCGAAGTGTTCCTGTGTAGATTTGACTTGTGTACTCTCATTAAACATTCTGAACTTGTCGACCCGGGCACGTGTAGCCAGTATGAGAATGGCTGGCATTAACACAGATATCATACAGTAGTAGAGCAGAAGCTTAAAGCTTAGAGTCATCCTTAGGGGAAAAAATAACAAGAAATATTACTCATTTTAGCATGTGGCATACGATCAGTATAACAGGGTTTTGGTTGAAACTGTTTTTTATTATTATAATATGTAAAGGTCACTAGTGGGTGGTGAGATTTAATAAAGATTTTTTCCTCACATGTGACCCTGGACCACAATACCAGTCATAATTGTCAACGTTTTTGAGATTTTTATTATCTGAATGCTAAATAAATAACAAATAACATTCATATTGATGTATACTTGTTTTTAGAATAGAACAAAATTTGGTTGAGATAAAACTATCTGGAATCTGAGGGTTTAAAAAAATCTAAACATATTGAGAAATTTGCCTTTAAATAAGTCTAATGAAGTGCTTAACAATGCCAATTACTAAATTTAGTTTAGTTTTGATATATTTACAGTTCTAAAATATATTCTTAAAATATCTTCATGGAAAAAAGATTTTTGGCATAATTTATTTAAATAATTTTGACACATACAATGTATTTTTGGTAATTGACAAAAATATACACGTACAACATGAGACTTTTGTAGTCCAGGGTCACATATTTCTTTTCGACAGTTTAGAAAAGATCTCAAACTGTCCTCAGATAACACCAGGCACCCGAGTCTGCCATTAAAACTCAGTATATTGCTTCATTTAGAAAATTGTATAGGAAACATTAAGAGCAACATTTGAGCAAAACAGTTTTCCTCTGGGCATTTGTTTAAAAAATGTAAGTTTAAAGATTACTTGCATTATTCATTCATTCATTCATTCATTCATTTTCTTTTCGGCTTAGTCCCTTTTTTATAAGGCACTCAAATCCAAAGCTTGCAAGAAGCACATTGCAAGACAATACCATTCAAAGTCTATTAAACACAATTAAACAATAATGCTCTAACTGATAAACTCTTTACCAGACTGTCTGTCCACCCATGATTTTCTGCAATCTCTTAAGCCTGTTACATGATCTCCAGTATCCTCGTAGAATCCTAGTGTTTAAGAATGATAGATGGCGCATTGTTTTAATGAAGCCGAGGTTAATGATTGACCAGCGGGGAGCTTTTTTCAGCCTATCTGGAATCACGGGACGGAAAGGCATTGATCAGTTTGGTTTACCTCATGACTAAATGCAGCACATTCTCACTCCCATCCTGTCAAATATTGAATACTCAAATGCAGACCCATGAAGAAATCTCAAACATGGAAATATATGCAAATGGAATATATGATATACAAATTATATACATATATATGTGTGTATGTGTGTGTTTATATATGGCCATATATGAACACAAATACAACATTATAGCTAATATATTTTAACATATATGTACATATTTGTAATTCTGGTAATTAAAAGATTTTATATGAAACAGCAATTTTTGCCATATTTGGAATACACTGTGGCATATATGACATTTTATAGGCCTATATGTCAAATCCAAAAATGACGCTGTACATATGTAATTTGCATATATTGGTATATATGCACTGATCTACAGTATATAGCTATTGTAGATCAGTGTATATATGTAAGACTTCTATGTGGGGTGGGGTTCTAAAACATAATTACATAACAAATAACTTTAATATCAAGTGTATCTGTTTATATTGGATGTTTTTGACAGACTGTCAACTTGCTCAATTTGGCTTTATATTTACACATTCAAACTTTCTCAATAAAATAATTTCAGAAAAGTATTGTTTGCAAATTCTAAATAAGGAAATCATATTATCATCCAATTATTAACAAATTACATTTTCCATAGTCAATTAAATAGTGCTAATGTTGTTTTGAAGTCATACTTGCATCCAATTTCAGACCCAGTATTCATCGTTGTGAGGTAAACACAGCTACAATATAGCTACCGTGTCACAAATTATCACAAAAAATGAATGAATGGGATAAAAATAATACTAAAAAGATTAGTTAGATAGATAGATAGATAGATAGATAGATAGATAGATAGATAGATAGACAGACAGACAGATAGATAGACTCATATTTTAACTCATAACTCTTGAGTAACTGTAATATATGAGCTTTGGGATTAGCATAGATGTAATGTGTAGCCTAAATCTGGCATAATTGCTCCTCCACACACAGTGTGTCCTGTAGGCGCAGCAGCAGATTCAGTCAGACTTCATCCGCTCGGCTCAGGAAGAGAAATCAGCCATCTCTCAGTCAGATCCCTGCAAACACCACAGCATCCAAATCCAGAAATCACATTAAGCTTCGGGGGGAATCCTGCGATCTACGGGAACAGGTATTACAGCCCTGCGGAGAGATTGTTAAAAGCGCTTTTTTACGATTTGTAAAACACCGGATAGTAAAACAAACTGAAAGCAAATACAGTCACGAAACATGAACGCGACAAGGCGTTAATTGACCAGGGCAGTGTATAAATGACATTTACATGAGGTTCTAGAAATGGCTAGAATTTGTAATGTGATATTTAAGAATGTGTGTGCAGTGTTTTGACGAAAGCTGCTCTTTCGGCATGCGTCAGCTAGTTGGATTTCATGCTAGTTAGCCACGCTAGCTCCTTAGCAGGAGCGCATACGCTTTAAATGTCATTTTTTTACTGAACAGAATACACTCGGCGACATCCGTTTATTAGTATGTGAAAAATACGATAAAGTAGTAAGTCATGTGGTTGTAATTGCGATGTTGGCTGCTTTTGTGTATCAGCGTTAGCGAGTTGGCTAATGCTAAGCGCTTCATTCAGTCGCTCAAACACATCAGCAAACGCGTTTCAGGTTGGCAGACGCGAAGACGCTCATTTTCATCGCCAGGAGCTTTAATAGCTGTACAGATGTTTGCAGCTGTGCTCTCCTGTCTAGCTCATTACTGTATGTATGTATGTATGTGTGTGTGAATATTGGCAGAAGTACAGTTAGCCCGTCTGTCTGAAACCAGCATGACGTATTATATTCATATGCATGATTGTAATGTTCAGACGGATATTAATGATCAATATGCATCTCTGGTTTAAATGGCTTCGTCTGTCCATTTAACATTAACCCCTAAGTTGCCTAGTTATCCTTAGTAAGTCGGAACAGGGTCGTGTTTACAGACATGTTTGATACATACAGCTTAGGGGAAAATATTTTTGGTTTGTCACAAATAGCTACATGGTTTGAGCAAAATGTTCGGTTGCTTTTTAGTTGATGAACTACTGGTAATCTGCATTAAAATGTTTAATTAGAGTATTATTTAGACCATTGATCTGAAATAGTTTGATTTTATAACACAGAATATTTTATATTGACCTAAAGTCATATTAACACGTGTTAAATGTATTACATATATGTCACCAGTTACTAGTATGTTATACAATAAAAGTAAAACTAACATTTTAATTTAAACAATAACAATTAATAATTTGCCATAACAATTAATGGCACATCCAGGGAACTGATAATAAGTAGTAATAAATAATAAGTTATTTTCTATGCACTATATATTATAGGCAGATCAAGTTTCTTGTGAAAAGAATATGTGAATAAAAATATAAGTCTAATAATAATTTAATCAAATATTATTTAAAAAAAAATTAATAAATGTAATTTTAAATACTCATTGTGCCCTATAGTGATGACTGTGACTCTTGATGACATGCAAAGATGACATTTCATACTTGGGTTTTGGGGTTTGTCAGACAATTAACAGCTCTTCAAAGGTAAACGCGTTATACAGCGGTTCGCTCATAAATGCTTTTTTTTACGATTACGCATGCTTGCCAGTCGGCTAGATGTTTATTGAATAAAAGCGAGGAACGCCATTGCAGAAATGGGGGTTGAGGGGAGAACGTTCTGAACCACCCACGCTCTCCCCCTCTGTCTGCTTAGACAAGCTAAAATTAGGTCACCACCAGCCTACCGGGACACAACACCACCCCTCTCAGAACTGTTATGAATCGGCAGAGATGCTGCGACTACAAAACACAGCCAATTTTTTGCTTTGCTTTTGTCTTTTTGCAAATAATGAGAATTGATCGGTGTGCTTTTTGGGTTTTGCTGTTTTATGTCTTATCAGAATCCAAAGGAAAATGCAGTGCTTCTGGATTAAAGTGCTTTTAACACGGATCCATCAAATATGTCTAATCCTTTCTGACCACATCTGCTTTGTTTCAGTAGGCTGTGGAAAAGTGATGGGTGTCTAAAAACACTGAGTGAAAAACTCATTGCCATAATGCTAGAGTGTAATGATTGGATACAAGGGTGTTGCTGAGCAGTTTCTAGGGATGTGCTGTGCAGACAGAAGTCTGTATGATGATTTGGTCCTTTTGGCTCATTGTATGGTGTTTTCACATTTGGCAGGTATGATTAAAAATACTTAACTCATAATGCAATTACTTTGCAGCTCATTTGATTAAATGGTTAGTTCATCAAAAAATGAAAATGTTGTTAATTAATCACCCTCATTCCAATTCCCTGAAACCTTTGTTCATCTATGGAACACAAATTAAGATATTTTAGCTCTCTCATCCTCCATATACAGAATTGTTCATGAGATGTTCAAAGAAAAAGAATCAGTTGTCAAAACATTTGCTGGGACTTCAACTGTAATCATATGAAGTTTCTTGCGGTTGTATTTACAGTGTTGGTTTTTGGGAGGGGGGGGGGGCACAAAAGTGTTTTTGGAGCTTCGTATGATTATAGTTGAACCGCTGAAGTCTCATAGAATGATTTGACAATGATTGTGGGGTTTTTTTTCTGGACTTTGAACATCTCGGCATCATTGCTGTCTATTGAGGATGATGGAGCTCTTGCATTTGTCTAAAATATCTTAATTTGTGTTGAAGATGATCTCAGGGGTTTGGAAAGACATGAGGAATTTAGATTTTAGAATTTAGATTTTAAATCTAGCCTGCTTCAAACAAACATGGCAAAGTTGGGCTATAATATGTATGCAGCACAGACCAAACACATCTAAAAAACCGCATACAGTGTCTCAAGATTCAACTAAAAAGCGATGGGTACTGTAAAGTTACCTATATGATCAGCATTACTGGACTGAACCTCAACACCAATTTCAGGGCCTCACTTTGGTGCTATTTAAATGCCTCAGCTGTTAGTTGACATAAGTAAAAGAAGGTAGGGCTGGGCGATGTGGCAAAAATGCAATCTCGATAACTATTTTCCATATTGAATGATAATGATATACATGTCGATATAAGTTGTTAATGCTTCCACTTTTAAGTGAACTGCTGGCGGGCAAGTGAAACGAGCGTGCTAAACAATACTGGGTGACTCAGCATGGCCTATTTTCGGTGACCAAAAATTTGGTGAATCTCTAATATCAACACAATTATAGATTCCTGTTGTTGCATATTTCTGCTGTGTGATCGGCTCTTAGGATCAATATCGAATAAAAATGTCCAGAGCTTATTATAGTTATTGACATCAATTTTATTGCGATTCGATATGATATTGTTTATCGGCCCAGCAATAAAAGAAGGCAAATATGATCTTTGGTGTTATTAGTATTATTATTAGTAGTAACTGTTATTTAGTGTTAAATTGTTTCAATGGGGTTGGGTGGCTTAGGTTTTAAAAAAAAAAAAAACTTGCCATTCTATAATGTTGGCCAGTGACGTTTTGTGGCTTTTTTTAAAGAATTTAGGCACCAGTTTTAAGAGTACAACCCAAAGAGGCCCAGTCTAATTATTTTTTTCTCATCATATTCGTGAATCATGTTGTTGCCCATTACAGTTACAAATAAAATAGAAGTCTTTCTGTTGAAGATCATTGTTTTGTGTGTGTGTGTGTGTGTGTGTGTGACATGAATCCTCAGCACTTTTTTCTGCTTTACAGAGTTATAAGCTATTCATGAGTTCTCAACTAATAAAATTACCATCACGTTTACTCCCATTTAAGCATTCAGCACATGTATACGGCATTGTTTTGCATGTTTCTGTAATAAAATATGTCAAAGTATGTAATTTGTGTATATATATATATATATATTAGCTTTAGGTTCATCCA
This sequence comes from Danio choprae, assembly GCA_903798125.1. Taxonomy (NCBI): domain Eukaryota; kingdom Metazoa; phylum Chordata; class Actinopteri; order Cypriniformes; family Danionidae; genus Danio; species Danio choprae. Next base: position 3,113,473 of record CAIGQW010000298.1, on the reverse strand, counting down.
TAAAACAATAGTGTGAATTCTAAATGAACCAGTACATGATTAAATGTATAATTTTAGTTTTCCGGTTCAGTTCAGAACACACCCGGAGTCTGTGGAATTTCTTTAAACCTGCAATTCTAATTTCTGATTGTATGAGTCTCATTTGAGTCATCGTTTCTTAATCGCTTTCATAGCACCGCCTACTAATGGCCACCCAAGTACATTACAAAATGAACACATTTCTTCACACCATCCAGCTCTGTCATTAGGTGTGTATGTATTTGCTTGTTGTGCTTTTACGTCATCAGCCTCTTAAATGAGCTGCTCTTAATTCGATTGCAGCGCATCAAAGCATTAATGGGTTTGGATTTCCACTCAAGAGACAAAGTGGAAGGAAAAAGCATCTCCATAAGCTTAAATGATGACGTCCGCACTATATTAAACCTCTAGACTAACTGACAGTAAATATGCCAAAGTGGCCTGAAGCTGCAAGGAATTGTTTCAAACAGACAATTTTTAATCTTAATTAAATTGCTTTGAAATAAATAGCATTGTATTGATTGCATTGTAATGAGTGTCTTGTTTTTGCTCTCTTTCTTAAGGGGGATGGTCGGTCTTGCACTGTAGGAAGATCGCCGTGTCCACCTGACACATGAGGACGTCTCATTGTACAGGGATCATGAGGGCTGTGCTTTAGTGAGGTATGAATTTTTTACCGAAATTACTGACAGAAAATTAACTTGTACTCCATTAATACCACTGTGCATCACTCTAAACATTCATTCATTCATTCATTTTCTTTTCGGCTTAGTCCCTTTATTAATCTGGGGTCGCCACAGCGGAATGAACCGCCAACTTATCCAGCATATGTTTTTACGCAGCGGATGCCCTTCCAACTGCAACCCATCACTGCGAAACCCACTCTAAACATGAATATTACAATGAAGTTTATTTTGTACAGTGTACAAAAGCTGTTCTCTTTGGTTTGTTTTAGCACAGATGTTGTTCCACATGTATGGATGGGTGTAAAGAGTTTTTGATCTACAGCATAAAATCCAATCTACTATGGAAATCCACTATATTCTGGCTAAGAATAGCTTACTTGTATGTTTTATTCGCTTGAATGGTATTTATTTTATTTTGTAGTTTAAGAGTGAGTTGATCCAACTGCCGCTGGAAACACACATCATTGAAAAATGTAATTCTGCAATTTCTGTAAATTGTAATTATTTTAGGAAATATGTGTACGTTTTGTGGCGACAATTTCAGTTTTCCTTAAAGAAATAGTTCAACCACAATGCTGGCATCATTTACTTACCTTAGGCTACTTTTACGTGACAACAAAGTAGCCAAAAATGGAAAAGTTTTTCCCTTGCATTTAAAAAAAATGTCCATTAAGTCATTACTGTCATTGCAAGCCTATAAGACTTTGGGTAATCTTTAAAGATAAACTTTTTTTAATTTTTAAATTATTTTTGAATGAATCATGAAAGGTTTCTATTATTATTGAAAGTCCAGGTAACCCAAACTTATAACGATATAGATTATTATATAGATTACTTTAAATAGGCATTTATAAACTTTGATTCTTATGTTAAGCATTAAGAAATTACATCATTTAAAATAAACAGATTTAATCTCGCAGTTCCGTTCACACACTACCACGATGAATACAGTCTGTCCAGATGTGCAGTCACTGTTAGATAGAAAAGTCACAGCAGTGCAACAACTGAGGAGTCTAAAAAACCAAAACGCAACACTTAGGAGTGGTTCTGCCATGTTGCCGTTGTCATGCCAACTCACCGATTTAATCTTACAGTTTCGTTCACACACTACCACTATGAAAACAGTCAGTCCATGTTGCCGTTGTCATGCCAACTTGCTACCCTGTAAACAGAAGCATGCAACACCAGTCCAGCCTCTGAGCTCTTCAGATTGGTCTACTGCTCTGGAACTGACAGTATGACGATGACAAATAAGCGCAGCTGTG
>CAIGQW010000298.1:3067879-3079955 GCA_903798125.1 Danio choprae | reverse complement strand
TCTTTTTTGCCTGTCATGTGGCCTTTGAGCAGTGTGTGTTTGTTTTGTGTTCACATAGTTTTGGTTTCTTGAGCATGAAGCAGTGACTTCAGTATGCAAATGAGCGATTGATTTGACATGCTCTGATTTGCATAGCCGGGATGAATGCATAACAATGTCTAAAAAACAAGCTTTATATGATTAATGCATTTATGTAATTGTCAAAATTAGACATTTGCTTATATATATGCTCCATCTACTGATGACACTTTGAATTTTGAAAGAAATGTCATGATAACTTTATAGGATAAAACAGACATTAACAATTTACACAGACTCATTTAATCATTCATTAATTCATTTTCCTTCTGCTTTTATTCCTTTATTCATCAGGTGTCGCCACAGCAGAATGAACCGCCAATTTATCCAGCATATGTTTTACACAGCGAATGCCCTTTCAGCTGCAACCCAGTACTGGGAAACATCCAAACACACTCATTCACACACATATACTATACGGCCAATTTATTCATTCATTCATTTTCATCTCGGCCTAGTCCTTCCATTAATCTGGGGTCGCCACAGCGGAATGAACCGCCAACTTATCCAGCATATGTTTTACACAGCGGATGCCCTTCCAGCTGTAACCCATCACTAGGAAACATCCAAACACTCTCATTCACACACATACACTACGGACAATTTAGTTTATTCAATTCACCTGTACTGCTTGTCTTTGGACTGTGGGGGAAACCGGAGCACCCGGAGGAAACCCACGCCAACACGGGGAGAACATGCAAACTCCACACAGAAATGCCAAGTGACCCAGCCGGGACTCGAACCAGCAACCTTCTTGCTGTGAGGCGACAGTGCTAATCACTGAGCCTCCCTGTCGCCTATTTACACAAACTCATACCTTATAAATAAATACAAAGAAAGTGGGAGTGGTCTTACAATCGACTTTTACCCAGTCTGCATTTATTTGATCAAAATACAGTAAGAACAGTAGTTTTTACAGTAGTTTGTTTTGGTTTATCTAAAGTAAAACAAACAGAAAAGCAGTAGTTTGTTAGTTTTGGTTTAGTTGATCTAAACAGATAGTTTGATAGCCAGTAGTTTGTTTGGGTTTATATAAACGTCACTTAAATGAAACTTATTCCTGTAATGTCAGGAGTCTTTCAGAGTCACATGGTCCTTCTGATTCATATTCTGATTAAGAAACATATATTATTATCATCAATGTTTAAAGTAGTTGCTGCTTAATGCATTTTTTTTTCAGGAGTCTTTGATGAATAGAAAGAACAGCATTGATCTAAAATAGAAATATTTATCACATTTATTTATCTTTTGTTAATTTATTTGTTTTACTTGTTTTTATACTCTTTAAACGTGAAGCATTCCCTGTAGTTTAAATAGTAGAGCATGACATTAGCAAATATGGTGGGTTCAATTACCAGAGAAAGCAAGAACTAAAACACTAAAAAATAAACCTAATGAGTGCAAATGGTATAAGTATACAACAGTAGTACACTGAAAAACATTATTCATTGGAATTACTACTATTTCTTAAGGTAAGTGGTTGCAAACAATTTATATAGGCTGATTTTAAACAAACAAAAAATTTTGTAATCTTCAACTAAATATTTTGTTTGTTTAAAATCAGCCCATATCAATTGTTTGCAACCACTTACCTTAAGAAAAAGTAGTAATTCCAATAAATCGTTTTTTTCAGTGTATGTCAATATATGTAATTTCAAACTCTTGCAATCGGCCTTTTTCAATGTGCTCAGAATTACATTTGTAAATGTTGTGGACATACTTTTTAGTCTTTTCTTAACCAGAAAGTATTAATAAAAAATGTTGTTGCCAGATTTATGAACACATTTAAAGGGACAGTTCACCCAAAAATAAAAACTCTGTCATCATTAACTCACTTTCATTTTCACTTGTTTCCGTCCTTTGAGTTTCTTTCTTCTGTTGCACACAAAAGAAGATTTTTTAAAGAAAGCTGGGAACCTGTAAACATTAAAAATACTTCCATAGTATTTGTTTTTCCTACTTTGAAAGTAAATGGTGTATTCCCTCACTGGTAACTTTGATATATCTGGAAGGTTTTGTGATTCAAGATTATATGACCTGTTTTTATTATTATTATTTTTTTTTATTATTATTAAGATGTACCACTTTTGTATATTCCCTTTTTCTTTGGATGTTGCCAAGCCTCTCATGTTAAATGATAACATATGGACTGAACAAATATGGGACACTTTGTTCCGTCACTGTCAGCTCAGAAAGTCTGGAATTATATATATTTTATTATTATTATTAGTTTACTTTATTTTATTACTTTTTTATGTGTGTGTATGTGTAGGTATATATTGTTTTTTTTCTTCTCTTTCAATGCTGTGGTTGTGGTAGGGGAGGGGTAATGTACTGCTTTAAATTGTAAAAGCAAAAACTCAATAAATAAATATATATAAAAAAGGAAATGGTTACAGCTTTTCAGCTTTTTTTTTCTAATATCGTCTGGAGAGGTTTGAGGTTTGATATCACTGGAGAGTAAGTAAATAGTGGGAAAATTATCATTTTTGGGTAAACTATCCCTTTAATATCATTAATATTAATTTACATTTCAGTACATCATAATGTTACATTATTAACACAAAAAAGCACTAAAAGTTCATTTTGTCCTCATGTTAGTTTACTTCATGGTTTTGGTATGAGCTGGACAGTATATGTTACAAGAATGACAGCAATGTGCCTGCATTGTATATACACAATTGTGTCTAAGCCTAAAGTTTTTCTTTCATCATCAATCTTTTAATGGCATTTGTGTATCCTGGGTTTTCCGCTTGTTGTAACTACACACACACACACACACACACACACACACACACACACACACACACACAAAACAAACAAACCTGTCTTAAATGCATCAGGAGTAAAGATGCATTTGGCTTTCATCCGTGTGTTTCTCTTTCTCCTCGACTCTTTCAGTGATATTCGAAGGCTCTGGTGTGATGTCAGACCCGAGCGACTCAGATGACAGAGAGCTGAGGCCGGTGGACTTCATCCAGCTCCAGCAGTACATTGACTGTGAGTTTGTGATGCCCACACATCCCTCCCACTCGCACTAAACGCTCGGCCTCATTACAAACCATGACTCACTCGCAGTCCTTAAGTGCCAAATGACACTTTATTCTCAGGGTCGAAAAACATGCCAGTCGTGTGCATCCAGTTTACTTATAGCTTCACATGCATGCACATTTGCTCAAGTCATTTATGCTAGCACAACTATTGACTGATTTGCATTACGCAGAAATTGGTATCCCTACAATAATGATGTGACTGGAAATGAACGTGTAAAAATCACTTATTAAAAATGAAAATAAAAATTTACTTTGCGTGTACATTTGCGAAATTATTTTTAAAACGTATTTACCTTTATTTAACCTGGAAGACATATTGAGTTTTAAAACACTTTATTTTGTCACCATTCACATTATTAACTACTGGCATATTACCTATTATTAAAATATTAACTGTTTATCATATTTTACGTCCCTAATCCAACCCAAAATCTAAACCCAGCTACTACCTTACTAGCTATTAATAAGCAAATAATTATTAGTTTATTGAGCTAATAGTCTTAAAATAAGGTGTTACCAAAATCTCTTTTAGAGACCTGATTTAATGCAACTAGTTACTGATTGATATTATTCAGAAAGTGATATAGTCACAAAAGTGATGTGATTGGGAAAGAAAATGTGCAAAAGGTTTCTTGGATATTATTTATAAAAAAGTATTGACTGATTGACATTATTTAGAAATTGACATTGTCACAAAAATTACTTCACTGTGAAAGAACTATGCCAAAATGTACTTTGAATAAAAATCTGATTGAATGTACAATGAAAATGTTAATGTAATGATGTTTTAGAATAATTCAGTATTATTACTCACTCTCTATCCTTTGGTGTAGTTCCCGATTTATCAGGGGTCGCCACAGCGAAATGAAACGTCAATTACATTGGCATATATGTTTAATGCGACGGTTGCCCTTCCGGCCACAACTATTATGCAGGTATTATTATTCAATAGCATTTTTTAATTATGCACATGGCTCTTTACTTCTTTACTATGTCTTAATATATTGGGTAAAATGTTACAGTCACTAACAGTTTGTTTTAAATGATGACATCTTCTTCTAATAAATAAAAGCCTAAGTATACCAGACAGCAATCGATTATGAAAACAAGATTAAAACAAAACAATTCAATTCAATTCAAGTTTATCTGTATAATGTTTTTCACAATAATTTTCATAATAATTATCATTCCAAAGCATCTTTACAGAATATGCAGATTATCACATCACAATCAAAATCGCATTGACTTCCATAGTATTTTATTCCCTACTATAGAAATCAATGGGTCCAGCAACCAGCATTCTTCAAAATATCTTCCTTTGTATTCAGCAGAAGAAAGATACTCATTAAGGTTTATTAATCACATTATGAGGTAATTGATGAAGTATTTTTTGGGCGGTGAACTATCCCTTTATAGTAGGGTGGACAGTACAGCTGTCAGGTATATACATAGTTAACCTGCAGTTATACAATATAATGTACATATAAGTCATTGTTGATGTGTCAATACCAGTTGCATTAATTTAGCACTACAGTACAGAGATATTAGGTCAAAATCTTCAGTAAAAATTTCAACAATATGGAAATTTCAACAAATAAATGGTGAAGTAATTTAATCAATGTACACTGTAATTGTGATTTAACATCAAAATTAATAAATTACAGCAACATTTTACTGCAATGTTGATTATATATCACACATGTAGATTCAATACTGAAATAAACAAGAGTACTGTTGTTGAATCAGCTACACTCTTAAAAATAACAATATATTCACAATAATACCATAGACAAAACATTTTGGCTTCTCCAAAGAGCTTTAAGTGGAAAGTTGTTCGAAGAGCTAATTTTCAGAGCGCGGAGAACAATTTTATAATCTAACTTTTGTTGGATAAAATGTTTGCATGGATGTTAAAGCTCCTATGTGAAGCCATCAATATTTAAGATGAATAAAGAACCTTTGTTTTGAATAATATTTTAATAGCATTGGCATCAGTGTTGCCAGGTTTGCGGTTTTTCCACACAGTCGGGCTCTTTTAAACATGCAGTTGCGGGAAGAAATCTTTCTTGCAAGTACAAAATGAAAACTGTATCATTTCTTAATGGACATTGATCCTGGAACACATACAACACAAAGACAGTTGTTCTATATCTTCAAGTATATGTATTAAAAAATATCAAAGAAGGTATAGTAAACTTGATAAACATTATATTTGTGGGAAACCAACGATTGACTCTGATTGGACAAAGAGAAAAAGTACTTGAAATTTTTCTTGGATCTGGCAACCCTAAATGTGATGTTTTCACCCCAGTTAATGTTGACATTTTCAAGAATAAGAATAATCCTGGATTATTCGACATTATAATGCAATCTTTATTCTATATCACTTTTGCTGATTCAATGTTGCAGTCTACTGTAAAGAAACAGTAACAATTAAAATATAACTGATTCAACATTATCAACGGTACTTCAGCCAGTGAAAACAAGCTATAATGGCTTGATTAAACCAGTCTCGTGTGATTGTTCTGTTACTGCAGTTTATTTAATTAATTTTAAATAACCACTAACAACAAAAAAGTTTGCTATCTTTTAGTTTAGTTGAAAGTATAATAAATATCATGGTCATCATCGGGGTGCCACATTTAATCAGTTGTTCATCCTCCTGCCACTAACAGAAGAATGTAAGGTGCAAGCATTAAGTAATAGACAAAAGGAATGGTTTATGAATCAGTTGTAATGTTCTTGAACCTAAATGTTAAATGTTGTTGCAACTTTGTTCATCAAGACACATCTAATGCATTTATGAATATGTGTGAAGAGTTAATCAAACATTATCCTGATGTTTAAAACCAATGTGCTTAATTAGAATAATTAACAGATAATCAAGCACAACAAACAAACTAGAAAAAACAATATGATAATTGCACCATTGTTTGAAATTGTGCCTTTAATGTTGCATGCTTGGGTCATGACCACAACAATGAAGATTTTGTATATGATACACCTGTTTTTCTACTCTACGAGGAAGCAATTTTTAAACTAATGAGTGCACTTGCAGAACTAAATTAAATGTGAACTTAATTTGAAACTTTTAGTGGTTGCATATCATTTACAGCAGGAGGTTGCAGTGTTCCAAGAAAGAACTGGCTAAATAAAATAGGTAAACTGCATAGGTTAAACTTAGGTTTAGGGTTCATTTTTACAGTCTACAGCATTAGTTGAGGATTTTTTTTTATCTTTAATAAAATTGTAAATGTAATTTGAATGTATTTAAATAAAGACAATTGAGCAATTACATGAAAATGTCAACCTTGCCATGAAAAAAATGAGGTTTTCACCAAAATAGCTTTTTTTGTGTAAAAATACAACAAAATGTCTCTGTCAATGTTTTTAAACAGTTATATTTGATGAGGTCACACAAGTGGCAATTTCACATCCATCCCCAGTGTTGGGGGTAACGCATTACACTTAATGCAAGTTACGTAATAATATTACTTTTCTAAGTAACGAGTAAAGTAACACAGTGGGTAGCACAATCGCCTCACAGCAAGAAGGTCGCTGGTTCGAGCCTCGGCTGGGTCGGTTGGCTTTTCTCTGTGGAGTTTGCATGTTCTCCCTGTGTTTGCGTGGGTTTCCTCCGGGTGCTCTGGTTTTCCCCACAAGTCCAAAGACATGCGGTACAGGTGAAATGGGTAAGCTAAATTGTCCGTAGTGTATGTATGAGTGTGAATGAGTGTGTATGGATGTTTCCCAGTGATGGGTTGCAGCTGGAAGGGCATCCGCTGCATAAAATATATGCTGGATAAGTTGGCGGTTCATTCCGCTGTGGCGACCCCAGATTAATAAAGGGACACACTCAATGAGAGAATGAGCTCCCCGCGGGAACAGACAGAATGTGATAGAAGTATTCACATACTGTGATAGAAGTATTCTCATTATTTTGAACACATGGAAGAAAAAGAGATTGTCTAACTAATAAGACAAAAATACAAAAGTAGTAAATACATTGCTCTCAACTTGTATGTATAGATAGCATCAGGAAGTTCTCAGGAGGTAACATTATTCAATTTGTTTTTAATTATAATTTTTTTAAAGGTAAATGAAGGTGGAGGTTATACAGTGTGTTGATAATTGTAGAGCTCCTCTATTTAAAAAAAAGAAAAGAAAAATACCCTGCAAGTTCTGAAAGAGATCAAGCCTCAGGCAGGTATGAAAAAGTAGCTCAAAAGTAACGTAATGCATTACTTTTGATAAAAAGTAACTAAGTAACAAAACTAGTTATTTTTTGGGGGAGTAACTCAATATTGTAATGCACTACTTTCAGAAGTAACTTTCCCCAACACTGTCCATCACATCCATAACAGAGAGGTGTCACATCCATAACCAAGCTTTTTCCTCATTAATGCTAAAATATAATATCAAATCAATCATTTTTCTTCTATGTAGAGATCCAACTTTTTTTATCCTTTTGCATTATTTGCATTTTTTATTTGCATTAGCATTATTTCTTTTGGATTGTGCAGTTTAATTCACAGAATTTCTACAAAGTATGTTGTATACTATAAACTCTTTGTAAACGAACTTTTTTTGGTCACATCCATAGCGCATGTTTATTTTCCTCATTTAAAATATAAAATAACTCTGTGGTGGGCCTCACAGTGGCACAGTGGGTAGCACGTTCGCCTCACAGCAAGAAGGTCGCTGGTCGCTGGTTCGAGCCTCGCCAGTTGGCGTTTCTGTGTGGAGTTTGCATGTTCTCCCTGTGTTGGCGTGGGTTTCCTCCGGGTGCTCCGGTTTCCCCCACAAGTCCAAAGACATGCGGTACAGGTGAATTGGGTAAGCTAAATTGTCCGTAGTGTATGAGTGTGAATGGGTGTGTATGGATGTTTCCCAGAGATGGGTTGCAGCTGGAAGGGCATCCGCTGCGTAAAACATATGCTGGATAAGTTGGCGGTTCATTCCGCTGTGGCGACCCCAGACTAATAAAGGGACTAAGCCGAAATGAAAATGAATGAATGAATAACTCTGTGGTTGGTTGTTTTGGAAAATATAAACAGATGTTTCAATATGATGTTAACATATACTTTCTATGTGAATTTATGTTTTGAGATTTTACCACAAAAGCCACATCCATAAAGCTGGAATTGCTCAATTGTTTAACTTAAAAAAAGAAGAAGAAGAAAAATAAGTTTCATGTTTAGTTTTTCCCACGGCTGTACCAAACAAAAACATACCAAACCATTGATGCAAAACAGGGTTACCATAATGTTTGTGTGCTGTCCATAATATGCTTAAATGTCATTAAAACGTTTTTAATCAAATCATACGTCATCTGCATAGCTTAATTTGAAGACCCATCAATGGAGTGCAGTTCTGTCCTGTAGTTTCAGCATCTGTCCAGCAGGATTTAACAGGGTTATGCAAACCTTGACCCCTTGGTCCCTTCAATTGTGCACCATTAAATGGTGTTTCTAAAGTGCTGTAGGTACTTTTATACTGAGCTTCTTCAAAGTTTACGGTTCATGTGGAGTTGACGCAGATACAGTTCACTAAAAGGTGTCATGTCTGTGGGGTTTTTTGTGCCAAAATGTCATGTTGTCTTTTTTTCTCTCTCTCTTTTTCTATCTTTCTCTGCGCCTCCCACTCTTCCTGTCTGCCTCTTTACAGACTGCAGTCTTAAAGTAAAAGACGTGTTAAAGGAATTCAATGCAGATGGCAGGTTAGCCAAGTACAGACACGGAGAGGTGAGTGAACCGAGGGCAGACTTTCAGCACTCTGCTTTTACAGCATCTTAGTCCAATTACCCATGAACAGACCCATCCATCTCTGTAATGTGAATCACTTCACGTCTGGTTAAGCATATCAGAGCTCATCCCCCGGAATATTCGTGAAATGTGTACCTGCTTAGTCAGTGAGTGCTGTGTGTACTTCAGGGCTGATTTTAGTGGCGTTTCCCCACGCAAAAAATGCTGCTGTGATTTAAAGGTGTTGTGGGTTGTCACAATTACTTTTTTTTATTTTGGTCAGTGTTTTCAGTGATGATCCTATGCATTTAGTAGGGTATTCTGTTAGACCACGTCTCCCCAAGGAGGCTAGGAGCACACTGAACCATATAAATACCCACTTTATTATATTCAATACATGCATTTGTAAGACCTTTAAATTTGCAACCTAATCAAAACTTGAACACTGTCATCTACATTAGGGGAGTATGACATTTAACACGTATATTATGCTGTTGTTGTTCTAATGATGTCATATAATCACCTAACAAATGAAAAAAACATGTTTTAAAAAAAAGTCTGAAAGCATTGACTGTGTGTTAAAGCCTATCAGAGTTAAAGAGTGCCTTACTAGGGAGGCACCAAATTTTCAGCTGCCAAAAATTATTGGCCCGAATATTGCAATAATGTTACTGTGCTGACATGGCAACGCTGCTAAAATGAATAAAATTTTACTCTCAATAAAATGTGTTTATTTTCTAGGCTTGTGTTTTTTTATCAGTATAATTTAAGTTATTTTGTTCAATTTAAAAAGTTTTACAAAATTATATTATTTAATTCGATAAATAATTTTACTAAGCTTTTTTCTGTTTCACTTTTCGGTCAATTGCCTTTCCACCCAGAATTTTTCGTGACATAGTTATGTAAATAATTCCACACAAGCAAGAATGCGGTTTTCCTGAATATCAGCATGAGAATGCAATAACAAATGTGATATAGGTAATATTGAGTAAGTTACATTTTAAACATAATATTGTCTATATTTGTTACTCTTTCAATAGCCAAGATAGTCACAAACAAGCCCAGAGTTGATTCGATGCGCGAATTAATCTGTTTTTGAATGAATCGTGTGAGCCAGGGATTCAATAATCTATTCATGAACACAGAATCTTGCTTTAGTTTTAAATGAAGCAGCCATTTTATACAAATCAGAATTAATGGTTTAATAAATCACTTTTTTTGTGTCATGTTTGTTTTAGTCATGTTTATTAATTCATGAAAGACCTAAACCAGTCAGTGTATTAGCTCAAAATTGTTATAGAAAAAGACTCTCTGTCATCTAATAAATAGTTGTTACATTTTTATAAAGATTTTCTTTAGTATAATTCTAAAAACATCAGTTGTTAGTTAAAGTCAGTGGGTACAGGTTTCAAACATTCTTCAAAATATCTGCATTTGTGTTCCAACAGAAGAAACCCAAACAGGTTTTGAACAAGGGGATGATAAGCAAGTTATGACAGAATTTAATAACATCAATAAAATGTATATATAGCGAGTAAATGATGAGTAAAAACAATTTTTAATTTTTCAATTCTTCAACTATCCCTTGAAGTTATCATTCACGTCTGTGGTAAAAACAGAATGAATTGCATGCCCTGACCCTGCATTTAATGGTTCAGATCACAATGACAATAGTGTAACAACAGGATATGAGGTGTAAAATGGGAACAGGTTGGTCTGAAATATTGGATTTGCAGCTCTTAAAGATTTGCCATTCAAACATACTCATATTGCAAATACTGGTTCAGTCTAGCTGATATGTGGGCTACTTTTTCAGCTGACAATGTGTTGACCTAACTTGCAAACACTGTAAATCAATGTTTTATTTCATGGAATATTGTGTTTATCTCATTCAGAGCTTTATAACTGACCAATGTTGGGTGACTAACAATAAACAATGACTTGGATCTCTTATGTATGTCAGAAAGGGAGGAGTGGAACATAGGCTATATTTCAGTTTTCCTCATTTTACCCCAGATAGAAGAACAGTATCCTGAGGCCTTGAAGTTTGAATACAACTTGATGTTTTTTCTCTCTCTCTCTCTCTCTCTCTCTCTCTCTCTCTCTCTCTCTCTCTCTCTCTCTCTCTCTCTCTCTCTCTCTCTCTCTCTCTCTCTCTCTCTCTCTCTCTCTCTCTCTCTCTCTCATGAACTAGGCCAGGAACAGCAGGCACAGTTAGTAGAATAAGGATTAGGTTTGTAGTGCAGAATCTAATTGGATCTTAATTACATCCCCTTGAGAAGGTTCCAGACCGTTTTTATGACTTTATTAGTTTTCAATAATGTGTACTTTCTGAATCATCACCGAAATAGATCATATTAAAAAGCTTAATGATATATTCATTTACTAAGGCTGTGTGTCCATCAAAGGCTTGTTTTTCCCAAATGTTTACAATGGAGAATGACATCTTTTAAAAACGTCAGTATCGTGACTGTTTTATTTCCCTCTGAGCATTGCATGTCAACATTGGGTTGAATGAGGCACTTATCACTGTCACTTTTTGTCCAACCAACCAATCACAATGGAGGCTAGGCTGGGTAAATACTACACTAACCAATAAGACGCTGCATAGTCGGTGGGTGGAGCTTAACATATGGCCTCTTTGGCAATTACACAGCCTGTAGACTGCAAGTACGGATGCAGGCAAAATATGCACATGTTCAGTGAGTGAGAATGGTCACGTATAATGCTTTTTATGCTGGATAATGTGGACTGAAATTGTTTTTCTGAAACAATATTGATCCTATATTCTATAAAGTGATTAGTAACAGTATTACAGATTTTCTATATCAACATCGACAAGAACAATAACACTATATTTTAAGCATTCACAGCCATGCATTTTTCAGCTGGCTAAAAATACTTTGGAGGACACACAGCCTCAGTTGTTTGTTGATGTGTGTTCTTTGAATGCTTAAAAGCTTTTAAAAGCACACTCATCTTATGTTAATTAAATTATTTGTCTTCTTCAAATTCACGTAGTGCATTGATGAAGAAGGTTTCCGCCTCTTCCTGAAGACATATTTGGAGGTGGAGGACTTCCCATCAGATCTGTGCCAGCGTCTGTTCAGATCCTTCCAGAACTCAGAGTCAGCGAAATCAGATGAAAACAGTAGGTCATATATGCACTTTTATATATGAATATGCACATGCATATTATAT
>CAIGQW010000298.1:3027597-3037879 GCA_903798125.1 Danio choprae | reverse complement strand
TGAATCAAATGACTCACTCATAACACACAAAATACACTTGCTTATCACAACCTATTTCGAATCTATAGAAAAGGCCAACAAACAAATCTTAATTTATAAATCTATTTTCAAAATCTTTTTTTTATAGCTCCATATCAGTTATCACAAAAGAGCATTGCCCAGCTTTATATAATACATTCATAGTACACTTACATTTATTCCTTATTCTCTCCAGATTTGCATACAGCATGGTAAAAAATTTGTTTTATGCTATAAAAATGTTATATTTATTGTTTTCAAGGGTACATTTTGGAATATAATATACTGTAAGATGCTATATAAACGGTGTGTAAGGATCATATGTGTTGTTTATATTTATATATATATATATATATATATATTTTTTTTATACAGCTATAGTTATTAGCGTAAATTAAAGGTTTTAGTGAGTGATAAATGTTTGTCCAAATGTAATATTTACTAAACGTGTGTAGTAACTGACTACATGCTATCTGGATTAAGTAATCAGATTCCAAAAATATCGTTCTTAGAGTCCATTATTTTAAAATGCTCATTTTCATATTATTGTGTTACACTTTCATCTGCAAATTATCCATAATTTATTGATCCTCACTTATTCTTCTTAAGTCCCTTCTTAAAATATCTGTGATCAATACTAAATTTGTAGATAGCTTACAGCAAGTTAGGTCTAAAGAAACCAAACGTAATCCAAAAGGAGTCCGAATACTTTACCTAAAATTACTGCTTTAAAAGATTGTTACTTACTACAAATTTCATAATGTGCTAATGTAATTTGCGAAGCCAATTCCTCTTCCCAGCACTTATGCTAGCAAAAACAGATCTTTTCATTTCAATTTGAGCTAATTTACTATTATTATTTCACTTAATGTGTTGTTTTATGTATTTCTGTTTTTCAGATTCACATCACACACAAGAACCAAGCCAGTATGCTGATGGGCCCTCAAGCCAAATCCGGCTTTTTCAAATAGATTTACCTACGCATGAGGATGATCCAGTTCGCTTCAAAACTCTGTGTGCATTAAAAGGACTAAAGGCAATGACAGTTTATGTACATTTTGCAAAAGATGATGCTTAATATGGTTTTAGCTCTTACTGAAATCCTTGTGTGTTTTTAGGAGATGATCCTTACATGAGGTAAAAACTCTTCGCTAGTCCATCTTAATATCCAATATGCTCTCTTTAAAGCAATGTAGTGCTCAAAACAGTAGGTCATGCATTTTTCGTGTGCATTTTTTTGCTGTGATACACATATTATGTGCACAGGTCATTCCAAATAAATAACTTGGATACTTGTTTTAAGGTTATGTAGGTGTACATAAAATATGCTTCAAGTGTATGAATGGAGGTTTGATGCAGAGTTATTTTGCTGTATAGTGGATTTCAAAACAAGAAGCAGATCTGTGGTAATTCTGCATTAGACTTTTAGTTTTTTTCTGTAGTTTTCAGCCTAAACTTTCTGCTGCTGCTGCTGCCATAAATAATCATGAATGTTACGATTAATCCAGGCTAAACAAAGTGTGCTTTTTGCCAGAACAGTGATTAGCTTTAGACAATTAAAACCTAAGGGGTTTTGAGGCATCTAATATACTGCCCGCTAAAACGTAAACACCTAAAATAATAGGTGTAAAATTTAGACAGTAAATTAAAACAAAATTAGCACTATATGCTCATTTTATTAGGTTATTTTCAATGTATCGAGAATGTATTGAGTCATTTGTGTAAATGTGATTTTTGCATCATTTCATACATTTACACAGTGATCGTTCTTTAGTCATTCTGTTGTGTAGACTAAATCCTAAAGGGTTTAGAATTAGATTGCGCATTTATGGCACTCTGGTAGACTTTTCATTTTACAGTGCTCCTGAGAATGTAGAAGATCACTTAATTTTGTGAATTTGTCTGAATAAACATTTCAGTGTTTGATTCACAGTGTATATCTTTGTTTTGGTGCAAACTTCATAATGTCGCTCATAAGGCGTTTACCACATACAAGCACTAGAGGGCGCCATCAGTTTGAATAATTGTACACCAGTCTGCCAATTATTTTTCCGTTTTATTTTTTCATACACCATGTATGCTGGACTTTAGCTATTTTATACAGTTTATTCCCCAAAACACTGAAACAAGAAAACTGTCAAATAATTTCTTACAATAACATTTTATAATTCTTAAATGATATAGCTCACGTTAATAATTAATAATAGATTTCAGTATTAAAATACGTATTAAGTAATAATTCATTCAGTCAATAATAATAATAATATCGTTTTTTTATTTAAACTGTCTTGCGAACATACGGTTCATTTGGGGTGAACTAGAAGACAGATCAATGATGTGGTTAAAAGCACTTTATTATAATCTTCAAAACCAGCATAAATATTAAATAGAATATTTCAACTCCAAAATACTAAACATGGGTTACGTAATAAATAAATAATAATTAGCACTAAACGTGGAAAACTCATGAATAAACACCTAAATTAAATATCATCTAAGTTTAATCCAAACTATATTTAGGTACTATATAACTAGATATATTTTCCAAGCGTAGGTCAGGCTTTTAGAAACTGATATTAACGAACTGTTCTAAAGAACCGAATCTCTGAATCGAGTCAGTATGCAATAAATGCTTGATTTAAACACGCCGCTCAAAATCCTTAAAACTACATGACTTTTTTTACTTAAGTCAACCTTGTAATTAGTGTCTACGAAATGCTTTAACTTCAGTATATTATCACTACTTTAACCTCTAAAACACACGAATTTACTAAAGTTTTTAAAACCAAAACATACAATATGTACAAGACGACCAATGACATTGCGGCAATTGTGCGGCCCCGCCCTCTAAACGTTGTGTGATTCGTTCGTTCCCTCCCCCGTTCAAGTGTTTCCTTCACATGTGCTTTTTTCTGAGCCCAGCGAGTGCGTTCGCAGATGCTGCTGCTGAGACTGAGCAGAAGCTGGAGATTGTTGCACAAGTCAAAAAGTGTAGGCTGCTGCCGAGTGGGTGTCTTTTCACCCACACTCAGTACCATTCATCTCTTGGTCTTCATTCTTCCTTTCTTACTAACTGAGTGACACGCGGACTATGAAAAATATGACTTTCCGACGCGTAAAGAAGCTGAATTCAAGCGATCCGGACAGCGGGTCGTTGTGTCACGACAGTGGAGATATTTACTTCACGTCCTCTAAATCGGACAGCTGTGGGACTGTGAGTCGTGGACCGTCAAACTCCACCGAGGTTTACAATTATAAAACCCTTGCGTACTCCGGAGGAACCCTACCGAGGAACTTTAAAAAGGTTAGTATTTCAATTAAGCGTTGAGATTTAGTTTTCGGGGTTTGACTTCTTACTGTTTACATTGTCAAATGATAGGTTTCTGTTGTGATATTTATCTGCCTAAATAAATTTAGCCTGGCAGCCCACAGTGAAACCTGTATTTTGGATTGTTTTGTATCATTTCACTTATAATCTAGTCAGACCAGCTAAGACCTATTTTAAAACTAGATAAGACCAACAAACAATTTTACACTAGTTTAATCTGTGTTGTGATATTTATCTAACCTACATTTCTAATTAGTCAAGACTTGCAGCCCTGATATTATAGACTTGTGTTTTTAATAATTCTGGTATTTCTGATTATTATAAACTATTTCTAGGCACTTTTCAGCCTTTCAGACCAGCTAAGACCATCTTAAAGTTAAAAAGGACAAACAAACCATTTCTGGTTTGAGCTGTTTTAATGTTGTGATATGTTTACCTTCCTTAAACTGCCTTGTTAAATTAGCCTAATCCAGACTAAATTTGTTTGCTTGACTTCATTGGCCTCACAAGTCATGGTCAAACCTGTATTTTCTATGGTTTTATGTGGGATTTGTGCACCTTTCAGTTGATCAATGTTCAGTTGAAATGTTTCAGTCCAGCCTGAGGTTATTTGCTAGTCATAATAATTAGCCTTACAGCTTATGATCATTTGTTTGTTTTCTATAATTTCTGGGTACTTTTCATCTCGTCAAACCAGCTAGGACCATCATAAAACCAGATAAGATCAACAGTTCATTCTTGACTTGTTTAAGCTGTTTTTTAAAGTTGTTATATACTTTATAATTCCTTGTTGAATAAATCCAGCCTAGGATTGTTTGCTAGTCTGTGTCAGTCTTACAAACCATGGCCAGGCTAGTATTTTGGACCATTTTAAAGGATTTCTGGGTACTTTACAGTTTTTTTAGACAGACCAGCTAAGACCAACAAACAATTTTGACTGTTTTAAGCCATTTCTTTATTGGTATGTTAATAAAACTTATAATTCCTTTTAATTTATGTTCCAGCCTAAGATTATTTGACTAGCTAAGACCGTCTTAAAACCACTCAACCATTTTAAAACTGATTTATTTGTTTACTTGTTACAGCCATTATATGAAAGATGTGTATTACTAACAGAGATGATTTAAACAGTATCTCAGTCTGGTCAAATTAAAGTTCAGCTTGGAGACTGGCACACATTTATTTCCACAGCGTTTTACTTAATTAACTCTGACCTCACAATTCATAACTAATCCTAACATCAGCTACTGGATTCAAAACTTGAGAAGTAACACTAACTACACTTTCTTGCCTCCTTTATATTTGCCCTCATATGCAAGTACATCTTGAATGCATTGTGTGGTGTTGCCTGGACTTAATTAAGCACAGAAACAACAGTCCTGTGACGGGTTTGCTATGATTAGAAGCAGCAGTGTAGATGCAACACTCAAGTTTGATTAGCTTGAAGCATTGGCTAGAACTGCACATTTTATGCTACCCTTATTAACACACCTGAAGCTTATTATTATCAGCTCATTGTTTCCCAAATATTCATTGCAGGAGTACTCGAGGATTAACAACCACTGTTAAGGGAATAGCTAAGGCCGTTAGACTCAATTTAGGTAGTCAAATGGAATGGCTCAAGCAAGCAGTTGTCATAGTTTGCATGGCATGTACAGAAATTCTTGACCTACGCTCATTGACACCTGTTCATCAGTTCGCATCTGTGACTGTTCCATCGTTGAGCCTTATTTGCGTGTTTACGTGTGAGCAGTCATGTGATGCTTTGAGTGACTACACTTTTTCATTTCTGCGTGACTCTGAATCATTTCATGTTCATGCATTACTGATGATCACTCATATCGTGCCACAGAGAGAGATTGCAATTCAATCTGTACATTTAACTGTAAGTGTTATTTTTTTTAGTGATGACATTTTATGTGATAGTGTTTTAAGCTAAATGGAAAGTCAAAAAAGTTTGAGTTCGATTCCCGGCTCAAGGTCCTATGCCGATCCTTCCCCTCTCTGCTCCCAATGCTTTCCTGTCTGTCCTCCACTATCATATCCCAATCAAAGGTGAAAAACCCTTAGAAATAATTAACAAAAAAAACTCCATTGAATAATAATACAAATATAATGGAGGAGATATTTTTTCTGTTTTGTAAATGAAAATCAAATATGTTTGTTTGTTTTTACATTTATTATGTAAAAGTGAACTGATAAATGGAAATTGGTTTAACTTTCTTATTTTTCGGGCTATTTAAAGAATGAATAAATAGCGCACTGTCTCCCACACTTCCATCCAAATCCAGAGAGAGACATTAATCTGCTGATCGCCTCTACACTGTACTCTGCTTTGGCGAAATCCTTTGCTCTCCTGGGTTTTGGCCGTACAGATGCGAGTCTGCTTGGTTCTGGCCCTTGGGTTTAGACACTGGAGTGTGTTTCATGGTCACTCATGGTGTAAAGTGTTTCCCGGTGCCTTTGGACCACCCACATTCAGGTCTGACTCCACTGACTGCAAACAGCTCGTTATGTGTCCCTGATGCATTCTGGGCCAGCTCTTTTACAGTCCACCTCCTGTGTGGCCCGTCGAGCCATTTTTATTGAGCCTGACCAAGTGTCCGGTGCAGTGAAGACCCCTTTGGATTGTCTGTGACCTTTTGAGGTGTGGGTGCGAATTTATTGCTGAATTGAACAAGCTCGAGCCACCGGTGTTCAGCGTGATTGTGTTGTTTTGCCGTGTAATGAAATGGCTTTTGAAATTCAAATAAGTCTGATAGAATCTCTGTATCTCCGGGAAGCTGTCTGCTGGCAATCAAAATAACATCTAGCATGTTATGGCACTGATATTCTTAAAGGGAAAGTTCACTCAGATTTGACAAGCCTGCTAGTATTTATTTCACCTTATTCTGACTTGTGTGATGACTTCTTCTGCGAAACCTAGAAGATATTTTGAAAATATCTGTTTTGTGTTTTGTTTTACATTTAGCATACACTTTCATCCAAAGCTGCTTACAAGTGAGGATAAAAAAGCTCTTCAAAGCATCAGAGTCGCAGTACATAAATGCTATGACAAAGTATGAAAATTTAGTTTATTTCTTTCAAGAAGTGTAGGGTGCTTACAAGATGGTGTCTGGTGCATACGGAGAGGAAAAGAGTGTCACCTACAGGTGGTTTGTCAACCCCACTCACCTGCGTGAAGTGCACTAAAGCCGCAGTCACACTAGAGTTTGAGCTTGCGAAATTCTGTCATACAGCACTGAGAAAAAGGGTGGTATTAAACAAGATGATTAGACATTTAAAAAGCGAGAGATTGCTCTATATTAGGAATTTCTGTACAGCGAGGTCATGTTTTGATCTTCTGTTGGTCTCATGCAATCACATGATGCAATTTCGCAGGTCAGAGTTCACCAAACTTTCAAACGCAGCGACATGTGAAACTTGTCGCAGGAGCTTGCGTACCCGCTTTGCCACATTCACTTGCGTAAGAAAAGAAGTCTATGGGGGGAAAAGTGCAGTGCGACCGCGGCTTAAGAATTGCACGTTTGTCAGAAACATAGTGTTGATAAGAAAGTGTCTGGTGCATACGGAGAGGAAAGGGTTTGTCTGTTTGTTTTGGTTGTATTTATGTTGGTTTACTTTAGTTTTGTTTTAGTTTATTTTTTGGCTTAGTATTCTGATTGGGGTTTTTTCTTGTGGTTTAGTTGTATTTATTTATTTGTGTTTAGATCCAACATTTTAGCATACGTTTGCAAAGACGTGAGGACAAGTAAAAGACAGGCGAACTGTCCCTTAACGACAATGTTGCTGCTGTTTACACACATTTTTTTAACTATTCGAATAAGGGTGGAATGACAGCAATTCTTTTTGCAATTGCCATTTTATTGTCAATTGCATTTTAATTTGAAGAAATTAGCCTTAAACAAAGCTTACTCACAGTTGAGTACTGGAATGCAAGCTCTTAAATTGTAAGGGCAGGGCAGGTTTATGAACAGCTCTCTGTATCTGGACTCCTACACTTTGCGTGAACGCCGGACCACAACAGGGCATTGTGCAGAGGAGCGCTTCGCCTCCCCGACCAACTGCCCCCAAGGGACCCTCTTAGTTGCATTGAAATAAATGAAGTCATTGAGGGGACCCTACGACAATTCTCAAAGTGTACGAAAATAAAGAAAGGCAATGTTTTACTGGATTAGGAGGGCTTTGGTACAACTACAGAGTGCACTTTGTGGGAAGTTGAAGTTGTTGGGGTTGAGGTAGAGCCCGCTTGAATGGCCTTCTGTAAGAGCGGGCATATTATGAATGAATTCTTATGTCCGTTGTATGGTTTGGGCTCTCTACTATCGGCCAGAACACCAGGGCAGTTGTTGTTGTTGTTAGCACATGACAAAACTCGCCAACCTGGCTACATCTTGGATTCTCCTTGTGATAATTTCTAAGACTTTCAGAGATAACCAGACTGGAGATGAAAAGTAAACCGAGACTGAAACGGTTAAGTGAAAACAGCAGACAAACATGCATTTCAGGTTATTTCTGCAGAGTCATGCAAGCTGTCAAACAGCATACACAGTTGAAGTCATAATTATTAGCCTAATATATTATGCATATTTTCCCCCCAAAATTTCTGTTTAACAGAAATAAAAAAATTGAACACATTTCTAAACATAATAGTTTTAATAACTGATTTCTTTTATCTTTGCCATGATGACAGTACATAATATTTTACTAGATATTTTTCAAGATACTAGTATTCAGCTTAAAGTGCAATTTAAAGGCTTAACTAGGTAAAAATATTGCTTAAGGAGGCTAATAATATTGACCTTAAAATGGTTATAAAAGTTTTTTTAAACTGCTTTTATTCTAGCCAAAATAAAACCAATATGACTTTCTCCAGAAGAATAAATATACTAGGAAATACTATGCAATTTCTTTGGTCTCTTAAACATCATTTGGGAAATATTTGAAAAAGAACAAAAAATTCACTGAAGGGCTAATAATTCTGACTTCAACTGTATGTGAAATGAACACTCTGCACACACTGTGACAGCTCAGACTCTTTGGGAAAAGACCTGTTGATCAGGGGGATTCCACGTGTACAAAGGACAAATTTTCCAAATGTCACAAATGACACTCATTCTCTTCTCTCCGTGTCTTTCTTTTTTTCCTTTCATCTCTCTGTCGTGCTGAACAGAACGGTGGGCTGCAGAAATGGAAGCCCCTCTCACAGTCTCCAGAACCACAAAGGTAAAACTGCCACTGTTTTTCTTCCACCTACACAAGTTTGATTGCATGCGTCATCGTTATTTCCCTAAAATACTCTCTATTCACTCCGGTTATAAAGACGTCAGTCAGTAGTCAATCACGTCTTTTACAAGGTGTCATGAAATAAAAATAATCCTCCGTGTTGAACAATTCCATGTATGGATGTATTAATGCCCCTTTCAGAGGACAGAATGAATAAAATGAGGCTAGAGGGAGTCTAATCGACCAGATGGTTGCATCTCACTGTATGTGTCAGTTTATTGTTTACTAAATGCATAATTCATGAGAGCCTAATGATGCGTATGTATATATGCGCTTATCATTTCGGGGTATGGACTATGGACGTGTTTGAATCCCCAGATTGCTCAATTTGTCTAGACGACTACTTTTACCCAACAGAAGTTCATTCATGCCTTCAGGCTGTTGTTATTGTAAACTGTAAAAACACAGACTGTGTAACAGAGTGTTAGTATGAAACCGAAAGCACTGTGAAAACAGTTCGCGAATGAGCTGTTAACGTTACACCCTCCAATTTGATGCTTTTTTAAAACATTTTACTTTTTCGCACATTTCCTGTTACACCATAAACACGTATTCTCTAAAACAGCAGTATCATGGGCTTGATTATGCATTTCCTCTCTGATCTTTCATCATCTTCGTTCCTGTAAGCACTGACCAACAGTCAAGTTCATAGATCAACCGCTCAGAACGTCACTGTACAACGGTCCCTTTTTCCGCTCGTACTAACAGAATACCTTCTGTTTCTCTGAATTTCCTTACAGAAAAACTGTGATCCTGGAGAAGAAAGAAGAGGAGTCCTTTGGCTTCGAGATCCAGGTAGGAGTGATTTAGAAACCCTGTATAGGGCACTTTTTATATGAATTTCTTAAAGGGACTGTTCACCCAAAAAAATTTTATTCTGTCATCATTTACTCATTCTTTACTTGTTTCAAACCTTTGAGTTTGGTTCTTCTCTTGAACACAAAAGATGATGTTCTGAAAAATGTTTAAAACCTGTAACCATTGACTTCATAGTATTAGTTTGTCCTACTATAAAAGTCAATGGTTACTTGTTTTCAACTTTCTTCAGAGTACCTTTTTTGTGTTTAACAGAAGAAAGAAACTCATAAAGGTTTGGAACCACTTGAGGGTGCGTAAATAATGAGTAGATTTTCAATTTTGGTTGAACTATCACTTTGAGTATCTAAAAAGGAGACTTGTATTACTAGCATGGCTTAGCTTATAAATGTGCGAGGGATGCTCAGAAATTAATATGAATGATAATAGAGCTATTGTTAGCTGTTATGTTTAAGGTCTCACTATACAACGGATGACATGCTTATTTGACCTCTTTTTAAATAAAAACAAGGATCTGTTAAGGTTTATCCATGTATAATCAGGTTGCCAATTACTAATTAAAGATTGATCCCCCTCTAAATGATGTCAAACTCGTAAATAGTTTGCTCTGATCTGTATTAATAATAATAATGATAATAATAATAATAATAAGTTATTATAAGTATAAACTTGACCCTGCTTCAGAACAGTTATAAGTTTGCACCCCCTAAGAAAGGATAAGCTTAAAAGATGGACTTACTGTTTACGGTATAACTTATGTGTAAGCATAGGTGTCTATTAAAAACACACACACACACACACACACACACACACACACACACACACACACACACA
>CAIGQW010000298.1:3012590-3027587 GCA_903798125.1 Danio choprae | reverse complement strand
ACACACACACACACACACACACACACACACACACACACACACACACAGAGAGAGAGTATAGTTTGACGTTACTTTTAGGCTGCCAAACAATCAATTTACAAAAAAATAAAAAAAGACCATACCAAACTTTTGATGCTTATGATGCCAATGCATGATCGTGCCAAGCAGTGATGCAGACTCTCCAGCGTGGTCTGAAAAGGGCAAATCCAGCCCACAAACAAGAGACACATTTTTTTTCTTTGTAAATTGGTTGTTTGTATCTACAAATAGCCTAAAAATAAAGTCAAACTAGACTCGCTGTTTGTTTTCTTAATTGACAATGCTCACCTACAAGTTATACAGTAAACGGTATCTCAGTCTATCTCATCCCTTTTTTTTAGGGGTGCAAACTGTAACTGTTTTATATCAAAAATAGGTCATCTTTGAAAATAGTTTGTTGAATTTACTGTAGGTCAGAATCTGCTCATTATCCACAAAAACATCAAAAATGAGTTTCATTAATAAATTGGATTATAACTGAATTAAATATTTCAGAATCAGAATCAGAATCAGAAGGAGCTTTATTGCCAGGTATGTCCAAACATACCAGGAATTTGCTTTCGTGACAGAAGCTTCTACAGTGCAACAGAATTACAGAGACAGGACAAAAAACAGATAATAAATATATTTTAAACATAGAAGTAAGTAGTGAATGCAGATATGCAAATTGACAAGTGTATGTACAGGTATATTACTATATACAATGTTATATGCGCATCTGTTATGTGCAAATTGGCATGTAAAGTATGCTGTTAAATAAGTGTATATGTGTATAAAAAGTGTATAGCAAGTAGTGATGTTTGTTTCACAATTACTATCATCAAGTGTTCATAAGATGGATTGCCTGAGGGAAGAAACTGTTTCTGTGTCGGGCTGTTCTGGTGCACAGTGCTCTGTAGCGTCGACCAGAAGGTAAAAGTTCAAAGAATTTGAATTTGGTTCAGTGGCGGCATGGTGACTCAGTGGTTAGTACTGTCACCTCACAGCAAGAAGGTCACTGGTTCGAAACCTGGCTGTACTAGTTGGTGTTTCTGTGTGGAGTTTGCATGTTCAACCTGTGTTCGAGTGGGTTTCCCCCACAGTCCAAAGACGTGCTATAGGTGAATTGGATGAACTAAAGTGTGCGTGCGTGTATGCGTGCGAATGAGTGTGAATGAGTGTTTCCCAGTACTAGGTTGCATCTGGAAGGGCATCCGCTGTGTAAAACATATGCTGGATAAGTTGGCGGTTCATTCCAATGTGGCAACCCCTGATGAATAAAGGGACTAAGCCAAAGGAAAATGAATTTTTTTGTTCAGTGAGGTGTTCATCTGAGTTATACAAACTCCTGAATAAAAGCAGACCCCCGCATAAAACGTTTACATATTTATTTATTTATTTATTTATTTATTTATTTTTGACAATCAGAAGTTTATCTGTAAGAGAACTTCTCTGTCTTGATTTCTCCGCTATTTATTCCTGGTTCCTCATTGTGAAACGATTATAACTTTAATAACAATCGTTTATTCTGTTTTCAAAGCAGTTTGTCATTCCTCATGACACATGCACCAGATAGCTAGTTTATAATTAGTAAGGAATAATAGTTGCAGATGGGGGGGCGCCACTCCTTTCCGGCTTTGTCCTCTAGTACAGGATATTACATCATCTTTCTGTCACATGAGAGGCAAAATATCAAGAAATGAATTGTTTTGTAGGATGCCGTGCTTTAGACAACATTGTTTTGAGAGTATGTTAGCAGCAGGGACACGGTTGGCCATATCTGCTATGTAAATACGTCTGCACTTTGCATCTCCTGAGGCGCTCCATGTGTCTCCGACATTCGTGTAAGAGTTTGGAGTGTGTGGGAAGAGGAAGGAAGCACACCATTCCAAATATTTGAAAACACTTTGCGAATGATTCACATTGCAGAGTTGTTTGTAAATGAAGCATTTTTTCAAACATGTTTTTGGGCTCGCTTTCTTCCATGATGTAGGAAATAAGTAATTTGTTGCAGAACGAGAATGGAAATGTTGCTCTTTTTTTTAAACAATGAAATTAATGGGGACTTGCTGTTTTGGTTAAAATTTCAGTATATTCGTCACACATGTCTGTTGCATGGCTTTGGAAGGCTTCAAATATTGGTTTTGTCCTTTATGGAAGTTAATGGCCATACTGTCTATTTGCTTTTATTGTAAAAGCCACAAGTGCACTTCAGTTTTTATACACCAGTTTACTGTAGCTATTTTGCGTATGGAGGGTGATCAGAGCCAGAAGTCTTTAAGTAAAAATGTCTGAAGTTGAATTGTCACACACACACACACACACACACACACACACACACACACACACACACAGTTTGATCAAAGGGCAGCCAATGAAAATGCTGAAAATGTAAGACTGTATTACATATATACAATTGAGGGGAAAATTTGTCCATTTAAGAGTCTACGTCAAGAGTCACGTAGAGTTTAGTCAGTTTCTCTTTTCTTTTTGACAGAATGAGGTTTAGCAGTGTCTTTTGCTAACGAAGCTGTTAACCTCAACAACAGCTTTAGGCTTTAGGTTTAGTATAGGAAATAAGCAGCAACATCAGTCATCTGTCATTCCTACGCATTGAAGGCGCTTAAGAAATTGTCATTCATTGTGAAACTACAGATCGTGAGAGTGTCTTGCAGCCGCAGCCGGTCTCTGTGGTGAAAGCACTTGTGGACCACAGCAAACATTTTGAGCTGTGCATGTCAGGAAACTAACAGTAAAGTGACACACACACACATACACACTCATTTGAATCTGCACACATCAATGAACCAAAGTCCCTGCGATACCGAGGGCACCAACATGCAAACGACTTTGGCAAATGGATTCTACATATCAACTTGTGAATTACTGATTACAGTTATGGTGGAAACTGAAGCCGTTTTGCATATTGGCGTCAAACAAAGTTCCTTCCTCTTTCTCTTGTCGTGTAGAAGAGATGTGTATTCATTTTGCTCCAATTTGCGGTTGAAATATCTCACACCAATATGAGAGGTTTTAACCATTTAACATCTCTTAGTTTACACAGAGCTGCAGCTTGCTTAAGTCATTTCATTGCAAACTGCACGGGACTTTCATGGTGTTTTTGTTCGGTACTTTTTATATCTGCTTTTTATATCTGTAAAAAAAATTACTGTAAAATTTAAAGCCATAAATTATCCATCAATTTTAATAAGCATTTGGCTTATATATTATGTTATGTTATGTTTTGTTATATTATATTTGATTATGTTATATTATATTTTATTATGTTAAATTATATTATATTATACTGTATTATATTATATTATATTGTATTATATTATGTTATATTATATTATATTTTATTATATTATATTATGTTATATTATATTATACTGTATTAGATTATATTATACTTTATTATATTGTGTTATATTATATTATATTCTACTATATTATATTATACTGTATTATATTATATTATACTGTATTATATTGTGTTATATTATATTATATTGTTTTATATTATATTATACTGTATTATTATATTATGTTATATGATATTATATTATAACTATGTAATTATATAGTACACATAGAAAACATAAAACACGTTAAAACATAACATCCACTTTGCAAACTCCTTGTCCTGTATTTTGGGTTACTTGGTATATTAAATTTAATTATATGGAAAAGATTTTTTAATTATAAATCTTTTTAGGTGATGCCTACGACTAGCATTTTGAGGAAAAATTATATTTAGTGATATTCAGTGGAAAAATTGAAAAGGATTTTTACATTTACTTTAAATAATATACATGTATTATATCACATTTTATATCACAAAATCAGCTTATAATGTAATGTAACATAATAAAAATAACCAACTTGCAAAAAAAAAAAAATCCCCTTTTGACCGAAAATCATCAGTTTTCTCTCAGAAATGTGCACATTGCAAAAAAGGGAAATGTGTTTTGACACCAAGTAAACGGTCTATATCCTCCTTTAACATTCTGAAGAGATGCTAAAATGTGAGACGCTGATTAGCACAATTTTTTTTTTGTCAGCTTCAGCCATGTGGCTTTGAGTTGTTCAAGGCTGATGAACTACAAATGCAGTTCAAACATCGAAACGACAACAAAAAGCCATGCCTTTCAGGTGGCCCAGTTTCGGTGTGGCTTGTTTATTATAGATGTTTGCATGTGCGTAAACCACCTGGAGCCGCCGGTCACGTTCAGCTTCCTTTCAGCCATCGAGTCTGTCATTGAGTCAGTCAGTCTTTGTGAAGCCCTGCAGGTCAACATTCTACACATTGAGCGCATTATGGTGTTAAGCCTCTGTATAAACGCGTTCAGACCGGGTTTAGCAATGCTATGTCGCACAATAAGAAAAAAGAAAAAGCCACACCTTTGCTAGCAAGTGCTCGAGTCATTTTGTTTACATTCTGAAAGCGTATTTTGAAAACAACAAAAACATTACTCTCAGCACAAGACTCCTTTGTTTGGCTTCATTTTTAGCATCATCTTCTTTTTTAATAATCTTTTTTTATTTAATGTACTCCTATGACTCAAAGCCGAATCATTACTCCAGTTTTCAGTCTCACATGGTCCTTCTGAAATCATTTTAATATGTTGATTTGGGGTTATTTTATGAATGTATACTATAAACAGCATTACTCTCTTCACAAGACACCTTTGTTTACCATCCAACTTTCCTTTATGTTTGTCTATAGACATACAGGCATTATCACCATAGTCAGAACTCAGTGTAGGTTTAATACATAATTAGTTTAAAACATACTTTATTTCTATGATTTAACGCTGAATCATTACTCCAGTCTCAAGTGTCACATGACCTTTCAAAAGTCATTTTAATATGTTGGCTTGCTGGTTAACTGAAGGCAATTCTGTGCGCATTTTGTCAAAATGCTACGCAAAATTGCATTCATAATCATATTGCATTCATAATGACATGATGTTGTACATCTCAAAATAACAAATATGATTTTTTTACTCCTAACTCGCTTCATTTCTTCAGTCAAGTGTTATATAAATAAATTATTCTATGCGATGATTGATTGTGTAGTCATGTGATTTATTATTCACATTAAATCGGTGAAAGCAATTAAAGGTGCAGTACAAGATTGTCCTAGTGGTTGAACCAGGTATTGCAGTCCAAATTCAAAATATGAGTTATGTTTTTTTGTTTTCATTCAACCTCTGATGACTCGACGCGCACACACACAGGTTGTCAGATTGATGGAACAAGTATGCCTGAGATCAAACTTTAAACTGTGAGCTGATCAGCTAATGTTTATGTTTGTAATATTTGTATTTTTTTGCTAATTAAAAAACACCTCATGAATATACGTCTTATTTTGGAGGCTTCGATGGTCTTCCGGAGGTCACATTTTCAGTCGTGCCCATATACATTGAGGCAACCACCAAAACTGAAATGAAATGTGCTGTGTTTTCTGCCAAGGCAACCAAGACTTACACAAACCAAAACAAAGAGAGACGTTCCAACATTTATAAAGAAGAATAGATGACTTTAGCATTGTTCATCGGTCAAACTAGTATTTGAACTTTTGCATATTTTTTAAATAACCTCAAACATATTATGTTAGTTTTTTATGCTTTAGAAGAGTCAAAAACATGCATACAACAGCTTTAAATCTTCAGTTTATTCAACAACTGCTATTAGTGATGGGTCGTTCTTAAACGATTCGTTCATTTTGAACAAATCTTTTATTTGACTCGAGAACGATGAGTCCTCTCGGGGAGTGATTCGTTCATTCGCACATGCCCACATTTGTGCAGGTGGAGTAGATTAGTTCATTTTTCGAGTCCTCTGTCGGGTTGGAGTCGTTCGTTCATCACGTGAAAGACAGAAGCCAATCATATGCATTTACAGCCGGAAAAAGATTTGATCCGTTCATCTCTCGAGTCCTCGGTTTTGAGTCATCTCTTAACATGCTGTCACGTGATGAACAAACGACTCAAAAACCCGAAGACTCAAAAGGTGAACTAATCATGGATGTTTCTGGCTCAGACTGTGTTCATTGGTTAAGCTTATATGGGACTGTCAGTGTCAAGTGAGGAAATCTCAAATTTGAAGACAGACCAGAAGAGGTGAGCAGAGCTAATCATAGATAAAACACCAGATAAAGAATGAAGGATTATTTTCTGATTCTTAGTAGCATTGTATTGTATAGTAGCATTCTAATTATGACTTGTTTGTAGTGTGATCAACGTTTGGCCTAGTTGTAGATGTGTTTGGAAGCATCTCGTAATATTTTAGTGTTATTTTGGCAAATTGAACGAAATGACTCAAAAAGATTTGTTCATCTCGATGAACGAGACTCAAAGGTCCAAGTCAGTAAAATGATCCGAACTTCCCATCACTAACTGCTATGAGGATTTCCTGTGAATCTTCATGGATGTTTGGAGTTTCCACACTAGAGCGTCCTCTGGCCTTTTGGAAGAGATTTACTGCTGATCACACAACCGTGCTTCCTTTACAAGATGTGCATGACATTTTGTAACGTGGCAATTGGGATTTCATTTTGATTGATTGTGCAGCCCTACACTGTTCACAACAATTTTGCAGAAATCTTTTTTTCCAATTTATATGGGTTGAATTTAAACAAACAAATTATATTTAGTAATGTTCTTTAATTTGTTTGTTCAAATTCAGCCCAAATAAATTGTTTACAATCACTTACCTAAAAAAAAAAAAAGTAAATCCAAGGAATCATCTTTGAATATTTTTTTTCAGTGTACTTGCTGTTTACTTTCTGAATGTGTATCTGTATATAACATTACTCCCCAACATGAGACACCCTAACATGAACTTTCTTTTCTTTTTTTTCTTTTTTTATTGTGTGCCAACAGACATACGGGCTTCATCACCAAAGTGAGAACTCGGTGGAGATGTGCACCTTTGTTTGCAAAGTCCACGAAGACAGTCCCGCTCTACTCGCAGGCCTTAAAGTTGGTAAGTGTGCTCACACTAACGGCGCCCTTTGTGTTTGCTCTTTGAGTCCTGCTTTTAAACTGCCATTTGACACATGGGCTTGAATATTTAGAGAGCTCCTTAAGGTCACAGGGAGTGCAATTCAAAGCAATAACAAGGATCGCTTTCCCTCATCCAGCTATTCAACATCCTGTTATGTAGTAAAATGAGAGCGTGTTGAATAGGAGTCATTTTTTTTTGTCAGAGGGATTGTAAGTGTTGTGTTTTCTCACTGTAAGAGCTCGTCAGTCTGTCAACAAAAGGACGGTTGTGGATCTACTGTTTAAGCAAGAGCAAATATAACAGCGCAGCCCTCATGTAGGCTCAAAAAATGACGTTGGCTGTTTGTTCAAACTACTTATTTAAAATGAGCTGAATCAACACAATTCTTGAGTTTTTTGGGGGGAGAAACTGAATTGTTTCATGTTCAATCCACTTAAACTAATAAGTTAACCTAATAAGTAAACTAATAAGTTAACTTAATTCCTTCATGTTTTCCCATGTTGTACCCCAGCATTTGTAACCCATGTTGTAACCCAGCAAACCCAGGGTTTTTTTTTATTGAACTCCTAGTAATATCTATTGTTATTATTTACTATTATTTATATAATATTATTATTATTATTATTATTATTATTATTATTATTATTATTATTATTATTATTATTTGCTGTTATGTACAGAAAAAATGGGGTTGGTAGAAGTACAGCCATATAGAGTAAAGTCAGACTATTTTGTGTGTGTGTGTGTGTGTGTGTGTGGGATGCTTGCTTCTGCACAAACCTTTTATTGATCTAAGGTTTTTATTCTGAGCATCATGTCATTTCCTTTTTGTTTTCGCTCTTCCTGTTTTGACATTATTATTTTACATGTCATAAATAAAAAACGACTGTCCTGATAACATGGAAAACATTTTTCAGCATCACTCCTGTTTCCAGTGATAAATGATTATTTAGAAATAATTTATTGTTGTTGTTGTTGTTGTAATCAGAGTTAATATCAAAATAGTTATAACTTGTTAATCAAAATATGCTGCTAAATAGTTTTATGAAATATTTTATATTTTCAAAAATTTGATATGAAAAAATGCAAATTAGTTGTAACATATTTTAATCTGTTTTATTTACTTTTCTCAATTTAATTAAAAAATGTAAAACTCAAAATCGTAAAACTTGTTCACCACAAACGTTTTTAAAAGTAGTGTAAATGTACAAGTAACTGAGGCCTGTTATCAATATTACTTAAAAAAGAAGCCTGTTTTGTTCTATGAAATTATTTATATATCATATATTAATTTTGAAATCATTTTATGCTACAACAGTTGCCAGATTTAAACCTGGAACTTAGCATATAATGGAGCATATTAATCCTTATAGAAACTTGATGGCAACTTTATTTACAACCAGTTGAGAAGGAGAGCAAGAAATGTTTCTAAAATACATCCATGTCATCGTCCTGGAAAGCCATATTTAGGCTTCAATGATTTGTTAGCGCTTGAAAGAAATTTAAAATGCAGAATCTGCATTCCTTTCTATTATCTAAAAGAGAACAAACAGTTCTTCATCTGAAAACTTGTTTACTCTGTCCTGGGATCAGTTGAAGTTTTCCGTCTCCACGATATAGGAATTTTGCATGACAGATAAACTGATGTCAGATCAGCACTGAAGAGGAACTCCTACATCTGCGTGTGTTGGTTTCGCTTCCTGCATTCATTGCATGCTTTGCGCCATTGTCTTGCCTGGCCTGTCGCTCAAAAGAACATGACCTCATCACCAGACAACCCAAAACTCTCAGAGGAGAAAAGGAATTGTTTTATTACAGATTGATGTGTGCTGTTCAGGCCCTCAACAGATGCATCTCAAAAACCCTTCAGTGAAATAATCATTTGATGTAATGAAAAAAATAAAGTTGCAATAAACAAAGTGTTGTTTTCAGTTTTAAGTCACGCCAGAAGGAGAAAAAAATACACCGAGATGTTTTTGCTGGCGCCATATAAATTGGATTTATAATCGCAGCATGTTTTGCGTGCTAATAAATGTGGCTTATATTTTGGAAAATATGGTAATACAGGTTTTTAAATGCGTGAATGAGTGAGGAAAAAATTAAAAGGCCACTAAAAGTTTTCCATTTAATAGGTACGTTAAAAGTACATTTTTGGTTTATATAAACTTATAAACTACTCACAAACAGGTCTTTAAAATTTCAAATAAGAGTTCATATTAGCATTTAGCGCAGTGGCAGAAAATGACATATGGTCAATATTAAAACAAATCAGCTTTCATATTAGAAATATTGAGTAAATAAAATGTATGTATAAATAAATAAAATCAGTGTTTATTTGAAAAATATTTTTATAAAAAGGTTTACAAATATGGAATATTTTATATCGACATGTTCAACAAATAAATTGTCTAAAAATATATATAATATTCTTGTCTGAAGTGTTTTAAAATGTGTATTATTCAGTAGTTAGTGTTAGTTATCAAATTAAACATAAATGAACATTTTACAACAGACACAATTTGCTATTAAAAGCAAATCCAGAGAACTAACAACTTTTTTTTTCAGTCGAACGTGTTCTCAGTTTAACAATGTGTGATTTTAAATGTGTTTTTTTTTTTTTTTATAGGCGACACGATTGCCAGCGTGAACGACACTTCAGTTGAAGGATTTCGCCATAAAGAAATCGTCCAGCTCATTAAATCATCAGGAAACAACATTAGGTTTGTAAATATCCAACATTCTTCCATCTCTGATTTTCTAAAGAAGCCAAATACCGCCACACTTTCCCCAATAAAGGAGTTGAAATGAAATCTAAATAGTTCCAGTGTACCAGTGGTTTCTTTTCTGATTAGCTTGAAGAATTAGATCTGCTGTTACTTGATTGGAAGCACACTTTCCTTCGCCCTTTTTATTTCCTGTTCAATAAAAGATGAAAGGCTTGTGAAAATGAACCTCCATTTATAAAGTGTGGAGAGCGAAGATGCGAACCACATGAAGGCCGTCCATGGCTTTTAACCCAATTATTTCCACTTTTAAACACCGGGTCCTGCTGTAAATGAGAACATTTACAGGAGCCCGTTAAAAAGAGGCTCCCGCTTCATATTCACGTCACCAATGAAATCATATACATTTGGGGGAAGGGGAGTTTTGGATTACCGCCGAGCTCCTATTCAGATTTGTTGTGGTTTGAAGGGCCTTTAATTGGTGTGTTTTCAATAGGTTTAAGTGTGAAAATATTGAACGTTTTATTAAGCTATAAAACATTCTGAAGGTTTGTGAGTTCCTTTCTGAGCAGAATATATAATGACTATGATAACTTTTTACCATGGTTTACAGAAGACACCAAGTAAAAGGTCATTAATGTAACATATTAACGTCATTAGTAACACTAGTGTAAGCCATATTCAGAACAAAAATAAATAATTTGATAATGTCTTAAAATAATTAATTTAAGGATCATTTGCTGCTGCAAAATACTTTTTTATTACTAAGTATTTTATTATTAAGTATTTTAATACTTTATTGTATTTAGTTGTATTATAATTTATATAAATAGTAGTATATTTTTAATAACTATATATTTTAATAACTTTCCTTCAAATCAGTTGGTTAGTCAAATTTATCAGAAAGATGTTTTCAATCATTTTAAATGCTGAAATTATGTATGATCTCATATCTTTTACATATTAGATATTTACTTAAGTACATATAACTAAAACCATACGAATTTTACCATAAATATGCATTATTTTACCTACAGTGCTCAGCATGTATGAGTACACCCCCACAAATCTCTCATTTAAATTAATATTTTCTATAGGAAGCTTTACAATATTATATTTGTGCATATACATTAGTTTAGTCAGTACTGAAGCCAAATCTGGAGCTAATCTAACAAAATAACTTACAATAATGGTTCAAAGATTAGTAGCCCAAATTTATATGTTAGGGAAAAATATAAAATAAAATTTTCAAAAATGGCAAAAATCAGAAGAAACAGAAAATATATCAAATTTAGTTGAAATGTTGTAGTTTGTTTTGGTTTTTTGCAATATTTTGCATGAATTTAAATTATTATCTTATTATATTATCTTTACATTTCTAAAGATGATCTGTGACTAAAATATTATTTTGATAAACATATCTGTTTAATTAATCTGTTTTGTTCAAATGCACCAATATATATGACCCATATTCACTGAGAAATGGATAAAAATATTCATTTTCAAAATGGGGTGAACTCCTATATGCTGAGCACTGTATATTTTTACCCTTATTTAAAACGGTAGACCCATTTCTTGCATTTCAATGTATAAACTCACCTTTTTGTTTTGTTTAAGTTGATGTAGTCATATCATAATCAGACATCTAATCTTTCACTCTCACAATAAAGGAAATGACTTTTGACACGCAACACTGTGTTGTTTTGTTCCTGTGTTTAGGCTCGAAACTGTCTACAGCGACTCTATAAGAAAAGCAGAACTGGAAGCCCGTCTGCAGTATCTAAAGGTAAGTCTCTCCAACCGTGTGTAAACTGACATGCACATATCGAGCGTTTACAAGCGTTGTAATGTAAGGCGAGTGTGTTAACACAGCTGGCACAGAAACACTGTTTCAGGCGATCACACCTGTTTCCCCTCACGCTACACCTGTCCCCTCTTAATCCTCACATACCACATACAGTACAGCTGACACAAGGAGAAAAGCACAGTTTTACATTCCTTGCCACATTGTGCTGTGTAAAGGACGATGCCTGGGCTGTCAAATTAGATTTTTAAATTAGTGAACGTGATTTTATTTTTTTTTATTATTTGAAAGTTGAAAGAGCTGGGTAACAAATGACGAAAAGTTGTAGACTATAGAAAGTGATTAGCTGCTTTACTAAAAGAAATGTGAGTAAACCCATTGCCTGTTGTATCTTGGGACAGTTCATTTGACTTAACTCAAAGGAACAAAATGTTTTATCAATTTTTGAATCCATTTAGTCAATCTCTGGGTCTGACGGGAACTCTTTTAGCTTAGCTTAGCTTAGCATAGATCATTGAATCGGATTAGACCATTAGCATCTCGCTTAAAAATGAAATCAAAGAATATCAAAGAGTTTCAATCATTTTCCTATTTAAAGCTCGACTCTTCTGTAGTTACATCATGTACTAAGACCGACGATAAAGTTGCTATTTTCTAGGCCGATATGTCTAGGAACTATAGTCTACCTTTAAAACTAACATGTTTTAGCACGAATGTCTTTGTCAGGGATGAACAAGAAATTGTTAAATACAAACTAAACATCATTTGTAGTCAACAAGTGGAGACAGAAGTGTCTAATATGTTTATAAAAATGTTTATAGAAAATATAGTGGTGCCATATTAACTATTGGATATAATTTATATGGAATGTTTCATTTGAATGCTAATTGCATTGTTAATTAATATTATCTAACACTCACTTCGTCGTTGTTGTTGTTGTTGTTGTTGTTGTTTAGAGTATTACAAATAAGTTTTGATCATTAAAGTCGAGCTGTAAATAAAGCTGTGAATGGAAAAACTAAATATTGTAATTGAAAAATACAAAGATTAAAAATAAATACCTGAAATTACTCAAACTGAAATTGAATATACGGCTAAATAGAAATGTTTCAACAAATAAAAATGACAACCAAATGTAAATATAAAGGATGTAAACAAGTATATTCAATCAAAATATTAATAAATGTTATAATAAGTTAAATAAAATAAAATAATAAATACAAATAAATAAATACCAAAATAAAAAAATAATATATTTTTTAAATGAAATGCTATAGCACTTTTTAAAAATGACCTTTTAATTATTCACTGAATTTCATCAAAATGCTGTTAATTAATGTCCGTTTGTTATTCTGTAGAATGTTATGCATAAATTAATTTTATTATTAGATCATTTTTCTTTTTAATCTGCCATAACAAAAAAAAACTACGTTCTGTTATGGACTGGAAATGTAAATTCTGGTGTGTGTCTGGAAAAGAAATGCTTATTTTTATTTGTTTATTATCATTAGTATCATTAATTAACATTATTAAGAATAAAAAGAAAAGTTTGTATTTTTAAATTTGTATGTTAATTTAAAAAAAAACTGAATGGCAAAGAAGTGTGCGCTGAGTTTGATGACAGAAGTAGCTATGTAGAATCGAGAGTAAAGTCTGACCACACACTTCCCTGTTCTCTATGATGATGATGAGCAGCCGAATAACACATCTAATATCTTTTTTATTTATTTTTTCATCTCCAGCAAACCCTGCATGAGAAATGGGATGAGTACAGGTCTCTGATGGTGCAAGAGCAGCGGCTTGTGCATGGTGAGTTTTCACACATGATAGTGATCTTGCTTACCCCAGGCCTTTAGATATGTCCTCAACTGTTTGTGGTTGGTTAAGTGTATAAAGGTTGGACATGTGACATTTGAGCACTTCTGCATGTATACAAAACATTTAATGCAAGCACAGAATTGTGATAGAGGGCTAGTGGGGAGAAACATTTTTAGAAGTGCTTGCTAGTCTTTAGGACCGATAGCCTCAAAGTCACTTGAATAATGTCAAATGATAAGACTAAGAGTTTTAATATGTATTTGAATAGTTTCATTCTATAAGTAAAAACAATTGCTTTCCGTGCGCTGGTCAGCTTAGAGATTTGAGATTCTGGACATGAATTTGTAGCACTTTCATATATAAAAAATTTTTCTCTCTCTCTAGCTGTTGAATTTTGTTTCTTTGACTAATATTTCCCAAGTTAATATAAAACAGTAAAGCAAGGAATATTTTTACAATATTTCCTATAATATTTTTTCTTCTGAAAAATTTTTTTATTATACAATTTGACTGTTTTTAAGCAGTTTTTAATGTTTTTTTTTAAAGCCCCATTCATTATTTGACTGTCCACAGAACAAAATGTTGTAAAATGACTTGCCTAATTATCTTAACGTGCTTACTAAATAACCTAGTTAGGCCTTTATTTTGCACTTTCAGCTATACTATTATCTTGTAAAATAACAAGTAAAATATTATGTAGCGTCATCATGGCAAAGACAAAAGAAATGAGTACAAATGTAAATTTCACAGGAAAAGCTAATGAGTTTACCATCAACCATATACAGGGTTCCCACACTTCTTGAAAGTGCTTAAGTATATGAAGTTCAGACATATGGATTCATAACCTGGAAAGTACTTAAACACAAACAAAAAAAGTGTTTGAATTCAATTTTAAATAAAATTTGCTTATGATTTTCTTTCAACAATTGTACTTAATTGTGAAAAACGGAACGAAAAAAATTAAAATCTTCAATGTAAATCTTGTACAATAACACTGACAAATAATGCAGATTTTATCAATAATTCAGTGACCACATTTAAATATCACCAGTATTAGATTTAACACATTTGATCAAAGTTCTTTGAACATGACTGTTCAAAACTGTCAATGTTTGAAATTTAGTAAATATTAAGTGTAAGTGAAATGTTAAGTACAGTAAGGACTTTCATGGACTTCTTTGTTTCTCGCCGCTGTTGCTACTGGCTTGCGTAGTTTGGGACCTGTGGAGCTGCACATCGATAGATTGGCTCTTCAGTGTTTGGACTTTCAGCAGTGAAATTTAAACTTAACTGAACTGAACTAAACTAAACTTCAACTCTGAAAACTGGACTGACGCAGTTTCAATTTACCAGAACTTCTATGTTAAGCTGCTTTGACACAGTCTACATTGTAAAAGCGCTATAGAAATAAAGATGAATTGAATGGCGCTACATATGCTGGGTGGGATATGAATTACAAAGCTGTGCTTTATTTATTAATGGTTATTATTAAATTAATGGTATTTAAAAAGTCCTTGAATCTGGTGTTTTTTGAAAGTGTGGGAACCCTGCATATATATATATATATGTATGCATGTATGTATGTATGTATGTATGTATGTATGTATGTATGTATGTATG
>CAIGQW010000298.1:2998047-3012580 GCA_903798125.1 Danio choprae | reverse complement strand
TGTATGTATGTATGTATGTATGTATGTATGTATGTATGTATGTATGTGTATGTATGTGTGTGTGTGTATATACAATATAAAACTCTCTGTTTGCGTTCTCACAGGTATCGTGATGAGTGATGTGGCGATGTACGAGTCTCTGGAATCAGCCGGTGTTTATGGGAGTTTGGGAGCTCCAAGTCCTGCAGCGATGCGAGCGTTACGGGGCACCGACAGCACCAGCAGCAGCGTGAGCCATCTGAGCGCCGTCACGGCTGAAGACGACCAGCTCTACCAGACCTGCATCTTCAACAACACCAGCAATGACCAGATCCACGCTAAACAGGAGAACACTCGCCCACGTCTCATCCGACCCGCCAGCGAGCTCTTTACCACCGCCAAAACCAGCCTGACCCGCAGCGCCAGCACACGCAGCTACCTGAGGGCTCCAGCATCATCATCATCATCAGCAGCAGCAGTGCCAAACGGGGAAAAACAGCAGTGCGGTAGCTTCAGCAGCCTGCAGCGCAAACCCAAACAGAAGAGCTTTAGGCGGAGGCTGCTCAAGTACATCCCTGGACTCAACAGACCTCTGGAGGAGGAGGAAAGCAAACTGTGAGACACGCGAAATACATCCAAAGAAAGACCAAAACTGGAGAAGAAACCAAAGAAAAGTTGACTGACTGATTGAGATCCAGAGAATGCTGATTGGTAGTCATTTAGTTTAAGGGGGTAGTTCTTCTGAAAATGAATGCTTTGTTACTTTACTCACCCTCAGGTCTTCTAGGAGACTTCAGTGGAATATTAATGAAGATTTTAAATCTTTTAGTCAATGGCTTACCTGCACTTTGAGAGTCAAAAAAAGAGGCCATCTTCTGACCATCATAAATGCACTGAGGACTGTTTGCTTAGTTTGTGGAGTAAAGGTAATAATGTATAATGTTCTTGCACAAACCAATCATTTTGCTGCAAAATATCGGTCTATCATCAACCACAGGGGTTAATTTTTTTTGTAGTTGGTTTGTTTTTGACTCTTGGGTGCTGGTAACAGTTGT
Organism: Danio choprae; assembly: GCA_903798125.1. Taxonomy (NCBI): domain Eukaryota; kingdom Metazoa; phylum Chordata; class Actinopteri; order Cypriniformes; family Danionidae; genus Danio; species Danio choprae. Next base: position 3,011,546 of record CAIGQW010000298.1, on the reverse strand, counting down.
GCAAGCATTTTCGAAATGATCAAAGAGCACAGTTTGAGCCAAGCGTTTGCTTTAGTATTCCACTGAGGTAAAAAAAAACAAATGATGTTCTGATGATGAGTAAACTAACAGCCCATTTTAATTTTAGGATGAATTATCCATTTAATGTGTGTGACAAACGTTTCAAAGCCTTTGCTTTTGAGTCTGATTACAAGACGCCAACAAAACATTGGTTGGGCATAAACTTCCATTTTTAGTCCAAGACTTGAAATATTCAGGTTTGTCTAAAATGCTGAAAGTAAATGTGGTTGTATTGCTGCTGGAATATTGTTAAAAAAAATCAGTAACCAATAATGTAACAGCTTGCAAGACTGTATATGGTAAAAAAAAAGAAAGACTAACAACAGCCAACGTGTCTTAATCACTTTGTCAAATACTTGTTAACATTCTCTAACTTTACTTCCTGGTGCGTATTTTGCATCTAAACCAAGAAGTGACATGTTGTACATATTTTGTTTATGTTTAAGTTATTTATTTAATGTTTATTTTCAGCTTTTGTGAATTAGTTTTGTTATTCGAAGATGTACAGAATGAGGGATTGTGTGTTGTTGTTTTTTATTGCTACTTGTTCATTTCTATTTGAAAATACTCCGGTCCTGAAGGATATTTAATAAGTGCCTTCATGGCATGTATGTGTAAATAACTTCTTTTTTTTGTTTCTATATTTTTAAAAATACAGATTGAAAATAAAAGGTTGATAATTTCCCCCTGGTGTTCATTGAATTCACATCGACTCCGGTTGTTTTCCCCGAAGTCCACTTCACGCTAAATTCCCTGCCATTAGAACACAAGCCCTCTCATTGTGCGGGACGGCTTTGATTTCTTCCCAAAATATTTTTCTTTGCACTTGCGATACCGGCAGCTCTCACAAAAGCCTACACCCCTGATGTGCTTTCCTAACCTCAAAAACAACATCTTCCTATGGGGCAGAGACTGTGTGTATTGTAGCCCGTTGCATTCCTCCAGTCCTGAGACCTTCACTAATATCAAATGAAGTCATTGTAGGGAATTTGTGGATCGCTGTTAGGAAAAATGCATTGGAATGTGCATCTAAAGAGTGACCCTAGGATTCCTGACCACAAGCTCCGATTCTCTCTTCCTTTGGGTCAGAGCTGAACCCTTGGCCTCTGCCTGCGCAAACACAAACACATTCACCCATGGTGCTTTGAGAAGACACAAACCGCATCTTCACCCCGATGACCCTCCAGGTCACCCTCTCTGTTTTCTTTAGCCGTCTTTTCGTCGTTTCCCTTTTGTCCAGCTTCACAGTCGGTGGCCATTACGTCACAGTCTCTTTGGGTGCTCGCTGGTGTCATTTTTGCACCGTTCTCCTCAGTCTTGATTAGCTATTGTTGTTTTGAGATGCACAGAGGGATGTGTGGGTACCTTGTCAGCTCAAGACGTAATTGGGAAGATTTTGAAGTCATTTCAAGTCATGACGACCTTAAAAAGAAAGTCTGAATGCATAATTAGGAGAGCCCAAGCGATGAATGGGCCTTTTAATGGTTTGGGAAAACAATGGGCTGACAGTGGGCTGAGCGTAATGAGAACCGCAGGAGAGATGAGAGCTTGGTAGAGATGGGCACTAGAAGTTGTTAATATGGATATTTATGTTATTAGTAGGCCCATGTGGAAACTGTGTCCAAAGAAATTTTTGAGCCTATTATTCAATCTAGTTGTTTACTTGTGTAAATGTATATATATATATATATATATATATATATATATATATATATATATATATATATATATATATATATATATAGATGTGTGTGTGTGTGTATATATGTATATATGTATCTTCTCCCTGTGTTCGCGTGAGTTTTCTCCGGGTGCTCCGGTTTCCCCCATAAGTCCAAAGACATGCGGTATAGGTGAATTGGGTAAGCTAAATTGTCCATAGTATATGTGTGTAAATGAGTGTGTATAGATGTTTCCCAGTGATGGGTTGTGGCTGGAAGTGCATCCGCTGTGTAAAACATATGCTGGATAAGCAGTTCATTCCGCTGTGGCGATTAATAATTTAAGGGACTACACTGAAAAGAAAATGAATAAATGAATATGAGGGGCATGCTAGCTTTGTTTACCAAACAAGTGGTTCTAATTTGATTTTGACTGTAAACCTTAAATTAAATTTATTATATATTTTTTTATTCATGTTCGTTTTTTAAGTTTTTAAATGCAAATTTAAAAAAATTTTTTTTTTTACAAAATTCTGCGCATAAATAGCCAAAAAGTACAGATTCTGTCTGATTCTAATTACTGATATTTGTTGAAGGAAGCACTGCTATGGATGTTTTCAAATTTGACATCATTTAATGCCTAGGTAATATATTATGATCCTAGGGACTTCCATTTGTAAGCTTAGTTTTTGTTGCTTTGCATGTATGTTTGCAGTTTTGCGTTGTGATTTATTGAGCACATACAAGTATTTGTTAGAACGCTAAATTCATTTCTGAACTGAATTATTGTAAATACCTAAATATACTGCTCAAAATAACAAAGGGAACACACAACGTAACTGCAAGTGTTCCCATGTTTTGAGCAATATATTCACCCAAAAATGTATGCTTCACCCTATAATTTATTCTTCCTCATGGGGTTTTAAACCTTTGAGGTTTTTTCTTCTTCTGTTAAACACAAAAGAAGATCTTTTGAAAAATGCTGGTTGCTGGCACCCATCAACTTCCATAGGGAAAAATATGATGGAAGTCAATAGTCAGAGGTGATGTTTTTTTTAAGGTAAACTCAGAAGCTCTGAGTGAACTTTACTTTTAAATTACTTAAAAAAACACCAAAACAAACAGGACAGATAATATAATGTAGATAATAATGTGCAGAAAGCCTAACGTGGATATATTTGGGCGTGCTTTATGCAAATTACTACCTGCAGGCACGTGACCCCTCTCTCGTCTCATTTATCGACTTTGTCGTGCTCAGGAGCAGACGTGTGTGTTGTATTGTCACCTGTAGTATTTCTGATGGATATCTTGCACCCAAACGTAAGTCAAAGAAACAACTAAGTTGTAAAAAAAAAATCAGGCCAAGAGACTTCCTCATATGTATTTCACACAATATAGCGGTTTGTTGTGGGCAGTGTGTTTGCTAACATGTGAAGCAGAGTCAGACATGACGGGTAAAGTTGGCCTTAGCTCAGCATCAACAGTAAAAACAACTTGTATTCGAGGTAATTAGCTTAACTTTATGCACAACTACTTTTCTCTCCAGACATTACAACTGAAATGCAAATGAGACGCGACGTTCCAGTTTTTTTTGTGAGCTCTGACGTCAAGACTGCGTCCGTATGTCCCTCACACAAAACAGCCAGTGTCTAACTTCCATGTTTTTCATTAGAGTTCATTATATAATAACTTGAGGACACAATGTATTGAACTTTTCCTATGCATTTTATCACCCTCGTGAAATCAATTGACTTTCAAACGTCACTTAAGCTGTAGGCCCCATTTAATTGGTCTTAAACTAACGAGACTGCATAATATAGACTTTAAAAGGTTTTATGACAGACATGTTTGAAAAAAGCAACAGAAAAAATGAGAATGGAACAACTCTGCCTTCATCACTATGTATAAATGCAGCCCTGTTTTGCCATTATTATTTAGTTGTCCTGGCAACATCAATCACACTTTGAGAGTCTGAATTAAATGTGTCATTGCATCACTGTCTGCAACAGATCTTAGTGCTGCTGTTTTTCTTCCTTTCATTTTTTACATTGAACTTAGGAGAGCCAAGCTTATGTCTGTACAAGTAAAACTGACCCTTGATCAGTGTGAAATGTCAGTTTAATGTCTGTTAGGACAGGAAGTGAATGTGGCGTGGGCTTCTGGTTGAAATCTTTTTTAGGTCTTCTTGGTCTGGCTTAAGTGTCCCGAGGGTGTAGGCAAAAAATATTTGTGCAGCAACATCCCTACAAACCACTAATCACACAGCTGACATCAGAAGCACCCAAATGCTTTGTAAAAAACACTTAAAAAAATAGCTTTGCATGGTACAAATTCTTATACTTATTTTATATATGCAATTGAATCATGTATTTTAATGTATTTGAAGGATTAATAAGTAGATTTGTGTACATTTGTACATCTAATATACAGTTATTTAGATTGAGCAATTATAATGTCATTTATAATGCAATTACAGGGTGTCATTATTACAAATAATGTCATTTTGCGACAGGAAGCTCCAGACTGTCATAAAGGTGCTCAGGCCGGATTGCTGAGGCTGCAGATTAAAGGTAATAATGTTGAAAATAATGTTCGGTTTCATGCATAGACTAATCATATTGCTTCGCAAGACCTCTGTGTGTCATTAAGAACCACAAGTATTAATTTTGTTTTGCCTGTAAATGTTTGTTTCAGCTCTCAAAGTGCGTTTAGCATTTGATGGATCACAGAGAACCACGGTTTCAGATGAAAATCTTCCCTATTGTCCTGCTGAAGAATAGATCTCACCTACGTCTCAGATGGCCTGAGGGTGAGTGAATGAATAGCATATTTGGATTTTTGGGTTAACTATCAATATGATAGAGAAGCAGCAGCTATCAGTCAAATGTCTTTGCTTGCAAAAGTGCAAAATTATATTTTATCAGCATGTGTATTTTGTTGCGTGTGACTAAGGAAGTTAAATGTGTTGATGTACAGTATGTGGCATCTTGGCATGATCACGTGTGTGTGTGTGTGTGCGCATGTGTGTATAATATATATAGAGAGAGAAAGAGAGATATTCGAGTCACATGTGCAGGAAGGATGTGGCAGAGAGATTGTGCAGGAAATGCATCACAATGCAGTGCTGCCTGATGAAAAAAAGACTGAAGTCTTTCCAGAGAAAGAAAAGTTTTTGTGTGTTATCTATTAGTCCTATTTGAAGGGGATTCACAGGACAGTATTTACATAATGCTTTGAGATTGAAATCAGAGTAGAACTTCTTTTCCACCTGAAAAGTTCCCCAGGTTATAATAAGATGTTACATAATTTCTCTTCCCCAATAATTCCCAACAGTGTCATTGTTTCATCCGTTTATTTGACTGAAACTAAACTACTGGCAAAAAGTTTGGGTTCAGTAAGATTTTGAAGTGTTTTAAAAAAAGACCATTCTGCTCGCCATGGCTGTGTTTATTTGATCAAAAATACAGTGCAAAAAAAGTGAAATATTATTTGTAATTAGGGGGTTTTATTGTATGCAGTTTGAATTTGTAATTATTCCTGCAATTTTATATCTGAATATTCAGCATCATTACTCCAGCCTTCAGTGTCACATGGTCTTTCAGATGTTTTTGTTTTAAAACAATTATTTGTATTTCTATTATGTGCAAGCTACCAAGTTGCAATACCGTGACAGATCCTGGGTTTTGAACTTGTTGCTGGTAACAGTCTGGATGATCCTTTTCTTCTTTGGTCCGGAGTACACATCCATTTCTCCCAAAATATATCTGAAATACTGATTGTGTCATTCATCTGACCACAGTACACATTTGCACTGTGTGTTGGTCCATCCCAGATGCCTCCGAACCCAGAGAAGTCGATGGCACTTCTGGACACTGTTAACATAGGGCTTCCTTTTGGCACAGTACAGTTTTAACTGGCATTTGTGGCTGTAACTATGCATTGTGGTACTTGACAAAGTTTTGCCAAAGTAGTTCTGAGTCCATTTAATGCTATCGCATACAAATGAATGAGGATTCTTGATGTAGTGCCGCCTAAGGGATCGAAGATCACAGTATCACAAATTTCCTCCTGATTCCCTGAATCTTTTAATGATGTTATGCACTGTTGAAGGTAAAATAGCCAAATGTCTTCCTATCTTTCTTTGAGGAACATTGTTTTTAAACATTTCAATAATTTTCTCATGTATTTGTTGGCAAACTGGCGAACCTCGACCCATCTTTGCTCCTAAAGGACTAGAACTTTCTTGGATGCTGCTTTTGTACCAAATTATAATTACAATCATCTGTTGACATCACCTGTTTCAATTCACATCACTATTTAACCAATTTACCAGATTACTAGGCCTAAACTGCACTTGTCCTAACTTTTTTGAAATGTGTTGCAAGAACCAAAATTGAAATGTTTATTTTGATAAACTAAACAATAACAATCATGAGGAACACGTTAAATAATGTTTGTTGTATTGTCTGCTATGAAAATTTTGAAATCACTACTTTATTTATTTGCGTTTTCCATACTGTACCAACTTTTTCTGATTTGGGGTTGTATAATGTTAGTTTATTTTATTATTAAAATCAAAATCACATACATTTGGTCCAACTTCTGGGCAAAGACATCATTGGTGTGATTTTACACTCATCACCTGTGTTATATTGCTTGTATAAATGTGAGACAAAACTCATATCCCACTCATAAACTCATATCAATATTATATCCTGAATTTTAGAATTCCCAAAAGTGCATTTTGGAGGTTACATCATGCAGTGAGTTGTCAGCCTGCATCATGTTTGTCACAATCAACTGCGTACACACATTAACCTGTAAAGGAGGTGTTGTTGAAGGCCTCTGTCATGCCTGAGGACACAGGAACAACATAAAGCACTTTTCTAACTACTATCCAAGTTCTGCACCGGCTCACTCTTTCCATTCACACACACTGAGGGTGTACGTCTAGCTTATTGCCTGGTTGAGACAATATTCCCTCTGTCTACAGGATTTAATATGACTTTGCCTGCAGAAGCAGGTGAGTAAATAATGGCCTCGTATCAAGTGAACGCTTTCAAAGCAGCACATGTGCCTTTGCCAAATGAGACTGGAGCATATCTGTTTTGATTTAATAGAAAATAATGTAGTTTCTCTCTGTGTGTAAGTTCAATTTTTATCGTGAGATATTTTACCGCTTGATTGCTAATCATTTTAATGCACATTACAAGATGTATTCAGTTGATCTGTACATGCCTCAGGCTGTAACAGGTGCATTAATATTTGTTGATGAACGTTACTTTTCTTCTACCTCTTCCACCTCTGTCTTCATTTTTCCGGTTAGGATAGTGAAGCTAAGGCTCGGCCTGCCTATAACTCGTACTATGTGTGTGCTGATTGCAGAAATCTGGAAAGATCTGGAGTAATGACTTCAGCCAGAGAGTTAAGAGCAACCTTCAAACAAAACAAGACTCTAATTCGCATTAAACCCTTTGGTGGTGAGCCAATACTCTAATTGGGATTGTGTGTGTGTGTGCGTGTGCATGTGTCTTTGTGTGTTATTATAGTTTAGCATTTTTAAATGAGTTTTTTTGCGATATTATTTTTCAATTAGCTGTACATTTCAGTTTAGTTCTAGTTTCTTTCATTAATGGATTTGCTTTGTTTTTATCTTGTGAAACAGTTCTATGTCTGTTTTATTTATTTCATTTTCAGCTTTAGTTTGAGTAATTAGAGTTTAGAAGAGTTCACAGAACATGTCCAGGGTCGACCAGAGCAAATTTAAGTAGCTTATATTAACCCTACAGCAAACCTCTTAGTAATAAAAATAAAATAATTGTTTAAACAAACGTTGAATCCAAAACAATACGAATGCAACAAATGAATTCAGAAAATCATCTGCATATTAAAGATCAGACTATATATGCAGTTTAAACATGCCTAGTTTACATTTTTTTTGGCAAATGAATAAATGTTAGAGCGGGTTTTTGGAAAAGATGTCTTTGTATATAATCTTGCGCTTGACTGGTGTGTTTGGCTGTAAAAGCTCATCTACAGCTGTTTCTTTAAATAGTCACAGGTCAGTGTTCCCCCCACAGAATGAGTGCTTATGAATTCTGAAAATGGATGTTTATTTTTGCTAATTATTTTATTTCAGTTTCTCTTATTAGTTTAGTTTAGTTTTAGATTTTCATTTATGGTGATTTGTTTAATTTCAGTTAACAAAAATGTATTTTGACCTATAGTTTTAGTTTTTATTTACTAAAATAACCTTGATGGTGGTGTGTGTGCATGTAGAAATTTTGAAACCAGGATATGGAGGCCGTTGCTGGGAAGACTATCTAAATTGCACTCCATCCTGTATTCGGGCCACAGACTTAGTTCCTCATTTTCGGTGGTTTTATGATGACAGAACTTCTCTGATAGTGGTTATCAGCCCAGACGTCAGTTGTGGAGTGCATGCCATCTGCCCACTATTACAACCATTTTCCTCTCATCTTCTGATTAATGTTTGTCTGGTGCTGGTAAATCAGTGTGCACCTGGATATGAGATTGTGTTGTTTGCCAACGTAATTTCAAGGTCTTTTCCATGACAGCATTTGAGACGGGAAAGCCATCTGAACAGTAGTTATATAATAACAATAATAAGCTGGTCTATTATGTGGAAACTACATGTGTCAGTGCTTGCAGATGAAAAAAATGGAATTTCACGATTCCTTAAGCTTTTTATGGTAAGTCTCGAGCAAGGCAGGAAGGGAAAATCAAGTTGTTGCAGGAAGCCGCTGAGGACATTCGCCATGAGCAGAACTGATTAGTAGGTAATTGGAGGTCACACTGAACACACTGAACATTACTTCATCAAATGCATAAAATGTTTGAGATTTTTTTTCCTGGAGCTAGAGGTCACTTCACAAAACCAAAAAAAAAAGTGATGAATAGTGCTGTGCTATGAATAACGTCAGTGTCACAGGGTGCAGTTTTTGAACCGTGTAATGTTTGCTGTGAATTGTCATGCACACATTTGAATACAATCTGCTCAAACCACAGTAATAGTTATAAAAACATAAAATAACAAAATCCACACATTTTTATGCAAATGAGATCAACCACTCATATGCCAAAACATTAAAAAGCTGATTTTCAATATTGACAAAATGGTGAATGCACACTTAAATGCAGAAAGTATTCATAGCATTCACTGCATCGGTACATTTACTTATAAAATATAATATATATATATATATATATATATATATATACTCCTATAAAAATTCTCTTTTGTTAATTTATTAAAGCTACAAAGTTGAAAAAAATTGTGCAACTTTTTACCCTTAATAAAATAACAAAAGAGAATTTTTATAGGTGTATTTATAGTTTATTTTATAGGTCATCTGTGCTGATGAGAGTTTAGATGAATATGTAAATGTGTGTGCTGTTTACTTTTCTCTTTATAACAAAATAAATAAATACATACATGCATACACCGGTGAGAGAACAGCAGCTAAGAACCCATCTAATTATGTTGATGTGGATGTTTGCATACAATCTGCAATTCTGTGGCATCAGGTCGACTGATGAGAATTTTCTAATGAATGTAATGTATGTCTAAGACTCTATAGTAGATAGATTTAGCATGTGAGACTAATTTTGAATTGCTTTAGTTTCAATTTAAATATAGAAAGGAGCAGTCTGTACATGACCAGAGAAGATGTCAAATCAGGCACTTACTCAGACTTACTCATCATGTTCATTATTGAGGGGGGGAGATATGTGATTGTTTTTAATTAGAATTAGAATATTAGATGTTTATTAGATGAATATTAGATGTAGGTTATTAGAATTCTCTGCTTTAAATAATATTTTCTACAACACTCATACTAAGACAATACATGAATGGATATTTTCAATAAGATTTTTCCTGGAAAAATATTAGATTTTTTGTTGAATATATTGATAGATTTTTTATAAAACTATTAATATTAGTGTGTATTTGTATATTATGTGTCTATTATTTGAACACGTGCATAGTTTTGGTAAATAGTTGTGTAAAATTATCTGAAATTATATTTGCATTATAATAAATTGTCAATTTAATTTGTTTGCCTTAAACATAGCCTGTGATGCTGACATGTCTTTAGACAACAAACAAACTAATAAATAAATAAATACATAATTTTGAATTGGAAAAAGTCCAAGGAAAGATGCAAGGAAAGTATTTTGTTTGTTGTGTTAAGCATCTGCTAAATGAGTACATGTAAAAAAAGGATTTAATGCATGAAAAATCTTGCATATTGTCCATATAACTGAGTTGGACAGTTTAGAAAAAGCTGAAAGGATGGCAGTTGCATTGCACTAATAGAAACCTTGACTTCCATCAAAAAAATGTAAATGCCTTAAAATCCATATTTAATCCATATTAATTGACACACTAGTAGATATCGCACGTAATCAAGCATTTATTTTGACCATTCTGCATTGTCCAGTTTGTTTATTATCTCTGAGAGATCAAAGATGGCCTGATGGAGATCAGAGAATAGACACAGTGCACATGCACACGTCTGTTTGTGCCTCATGAGTTGTAGTGTCTCCACTTGGTTATTAAAAGAAATGAATGCATGCATTAGTAAAAGCTTTCCATCTCAGCTCTCTTGCAAATGTCTTTGCAGTAATTGCACAATATAAATGCATAATATGACTTTGCCTTTTTTTTTATCCTTTGTTGTAACAACTGTCGTTGTCAAAAAACAGTACAAGTGGAACATATTGTCCAGCCAGGTCTCACTTACTGATTGTTGTTTGTGTGTGTTTGAACAGCTTGGCTTTGCTAGTCTATTCTGTAACTCTGTTGAGCATGTTTATCAGGAGGTCGGATGTTGATGCATCAAGGTTTTCCAAGAGGGCCTTGCCATCCTGACGTTCCAAGAGCGAGAGGAAAAGAGCTGAAAAGCGTGGAACTTGGAGATCCTGTATGTCGTTCCCTCGTGTTTCCCAGTGTAAATTCCAGATAAAATAGGTCATCTTGACCAGCTGCCTCTAATCACACTGCTCTCTCTCTCTCTCTCTCTCTCTCTCTCTTACTGAACTATCACTGTCGCCTAATCTTAACGAACAGATGCCTCAATCAGCCAATCAGAAACATTCTAATTTTCAATTTTCTATTTAAAAAGAAATCTAGTTTTTTTTTTTTGATTGTTTAAATGGATTTTCTGTTCAGAAATACTCACCATCAGTCCCTCCAAGATGTAGGTGGGTTTTTTTTTCTTCAGTTGAAGAGTAATAAAAGGATTTTTATCTGAACCATGGTCCTTGGGTTTCATAAAGTACAGGTCAGTGGCCACATTTACTAAGCTAAATGAATATGTGTGACTACTGATGGTAAACTGAGGTATAATGAAGTGATAGGGATCATTCGTGTAAGATTATTCATTCATTCATTTATTTTATTTTAGGCTTAGTCCCGTTATTAATCAGGGGTCACCACAGCGGAATGAACCGCCAACTTATCCAGCATATTATCCAGCAATTTACTCGACTCGAACCAGCTACCTTCTTGCTGTGAGGTGACAGCGCTACCCACCGCGCCGCCCCTGTGAAAGTTTATTATATTATTATTATTATTATTATTATTATTATTATATTATTAATTAATTAATTCCACGGGTATTCATTTTATTTTGCCTATATGTGTTTTGACTCAAAAGTGGTAATAGATATTGACTTGCATTGAAAGAATCACCAAGGACCACAGTTTCAGGGAAAAAATAATAATATATAATATATAACACTGTATTTAGATTTTGGGGTGAGCTATCAGGATAATTCTAAAGAGCGAGAGCATTAAGTCATATAAGGAAAAGATATGAAATTAAATGTTAAGACAGTCAAAAATATTCCCCTGTAATGACACAAGTGAAACGTCTCTAAAATCCCCATTCATGTCACTGGTGCTGTAATAGTCAAAGTGAGAGATATTAAATCATACTGTAAAACATGATGGTGAATAAAAAAAAAAACAATTATGACGACAATGAAAGTATGGACAGATTCAAGTGGCAGCCGTGTCACGTTATAGTCACGTAGGCGTCAGGTTCTCTGTCTGGAGCAAGAGGAAGTTTTGTGGTTTGTGATTGGCTGCCACAAGTTTTCCGTTTGCTTAAAGATCTCCATGATCTTTTCAGCCATGCAGCCTGATTTAGACATCGCGCGGTTTGTCACCTCAGAGTAGGTTAGTTACATCAGAACGAACAGGACATGATGTTTCATTTTCTTTCTTTTTTTCAATCTTGATGCCTAAGGGACCATTTCTGAGTTCAGAGAGCTCGTCACTTTAATTATAGATGAAAATAATTCTCTTATGAAAGACACAAAAGGTTGAATAATATTCTACTATTAAAACCCAGTTGGCAACAGCAAGACGCCGTGAGTCAAGGAAACTGTGAGACAGTATTTCTGTTGTGCTTTTTCTGTGAGCTGTACCTTGGAGCAGCAACATAAGAGTGTTGGAAGATGCAAAAAAAAAACACAAGGATAAATGAAAATGACTGCTTGAATCTGCATGAATGAGTCATAGATGGCGTTGGTCCTGGGTTTGGAGTGAAATCAGACTCAGCGGTGGAGGTGTTGGCTGAAGCTGTGTTCCTCTTAGCACTTGCTGCCTCTCCTTTTCCTGGCAGAGGCCTGAGCTTGAGCTTCAGCGCAGCTTCCTGACTGTTTTCCTGTTCAGATCTGGGAACGCAAACAACATGCACCTCCACATTCACAAGTCCATAGTGACACCCAGTGTCCTGAATCAAAAGTTAAACTAAGTGTGGAATATTAGCATAGGCCAAATTTAAATGTATAACTAGTCTTTCTGAGGAAAATGCTCTTGATGCTTGATTGTTGTGGTTGTTCATGAGGTAATTTCTGGCATTTTTAGTTATTGTTTCAGTCATAAAAGCCTTCAGAACTTTCTGAATGATATTAAAAACTGCTTTTATTCTAGCCAAAATAAAACTTTCTGCTGAAGAAAAAATGTTATAGAAAATACTGTTAAAAAATTCCTTCCTCTGTTAAACATCATTTGGGAAATATTTGATAAATAAATAGAAATTCACAGGAGGGCTAATCATTCTGACTTCAACTGTATTTCTTTGTCCTTCACCAAGAATCATATGTTCGATCACAGAAGCAACTCCATGTGCATTCATGCTGGAAGTCCATATCAACCATTGCTTCTATTTAAATGTGGAAATTAGCAAAGCCGGTCAACAATGTTGCTCATTGTTGGAAAAAAGGCCTGGATGATTCTGTTTCCCAAATACGTCACAACTCTGAAGAGATCTTCAAGTTTAACCTTTTAATAATACTCAGTGTGATTTGAGTCCAAAAGTTCTTGTCTGTTTTGTGTCTCTCACACAAAGCTGATTGTTTCAGTGTGCTCATGAACTCAGAAAGAGCTCTTTTGATGGTGCCCACTCTCACATTCTCTGGGCTGGTGAACTGCCCACTCTCTCAAACATGTGTAAAGCCGCACTAACTGCAGAGTGAGATTTCATTCCCGTTTCTCACTTTCCCCACATGACTTTAATGATGCCTTAACGACAATAGAAAACTTAATTTGATAAAGGAATTTACACATGTAAAGCATCCTTATGTTTTAAGTAAATTAAAACTGACTCTTTTTTTAAGACGAAATTTCTAAGATTGCATTGTTTATTAGTAATGATCTATCCATCACATCACTTTCATGATCAAATTAATAAATAATTATATTATTACTACTACTATTTCTTCTTTAACAAGAGTTCTCTCTCT
>CAIGQW010000298.1:2983630-2997647 GCA_903798125.1 Danio choprae | reverse complement strand
TATTTATTTTAAACTTACTTAGTGGTGCTTTCCATTGAGACTTCCAGCATTTTGTATTTCTCTGTTTTAATATGTTCAAAGTCAAACCAGCTCATAATATGAATTCATGCAATTATAATTGATTTATCCCAGGTCTGCATTGAACACGGTGTAAATATTTCTAATGCCACGTCTGTAGTTTAAGGATTCAGTTTTTTATGCTGAGTGTCATATTATTATAATTAAATACACAGAACTTTGTGTTCAACAAAATGTAACATTTAAAGCAGTTCAAAAAGTCTACCAGAATGTATTTATTCAATTTCCCTTTTTTCACATTTAAATGTTTAATTTAAAACATTGTGAAAATGTGAAGCAAAGCCGCCCCCCAAAAAATACATAAAATGGAACAGAAGTGATGGCCTGAAGTCAGCAGTCAGCATTGTTAACTTGGGACTTGGTATTTAGAAAGTGGTTTAATGCTTAGAGACTGCCCTCTAGTGGATAAAATTCAGTTACAACTCGAGAAAGACTTGTCTGGTTAGTATCATCAATTTTATCATAATGCAAACCTAAAGAGATAGTTTATTCAGCCTTGACTTCTTCCAAACCAGTTTGCATTTTTTGACCACAAAAAAAGATATTTTAAAGAATGTTGGAAACCTGTAACCATTGACTTTTATAGTATGCTTTTCCTTTTGCTTGTCCTTACTATGGTCAGTGGTTACCAGTTTCCAACAGTCTTCTTTAATGTTCAATTGAACACAAAAACTCAAACTGGTATTGAGCAGGTAAAGGGTGAGAAAATGATGACGAATTTTCATTTCTGGCTGAACTATCCCTTTAAAGTACAAATGTAATCAAAACTAACCATATGATTTTGTTAGAGCACATTGCCAGTTCTGTGGTGAACAATTCATCCGTTCATATCATTAAGAGAAAAAATGGTTTGCCCATATAATCTAAAAATAAAATCTGAAAATGTACTTCCTGTTTGTTTTTAGTTACATTTTCAGAGTAGTATTTTTGAGGTATTGGGGCGTGGTTAACATGCTTAACCACGCCCCTCCTACTGTCAGTTTTGTCAATAAACAGAAATGGTGAGGAGGAGGTGTCTGCTAGGTTGTAAAACTCTCCTGAAAACCTTTACTGATCTTTCTGAATGAAATGCCTACTTTACTACATCCATTCAGCTCACAGCAGAGAAAAAAACAAGCCACGCCCACTGTTTTCTCATTTAATATTCCGTTTATGTAGGAACTACATCACAATACGGAAAAAAAAAAACAGTCGCAGCTTCCAGTTCATGTGAACGTTCAGGTAGATTATTGGACAATTTCTTTAACATTTAATTGAGTGTTTCACATAGAAATACATTGTGAAAGTGAAGTGTGATTTAATAGAGAGAACGCATAAAATCGCTGAAAACATCTGGAAAGTTCATCTGAAGTTCTTCTCTACAGTTTTCTGTTTGTGAATGCATTCATTGCAAATCATGTTACGGCATGCTCGATATGTTTTTTTTATAGTGTTTGTCCAGTTTCCAGCTGCTATCTTTCCACTCACACAGATCCAGGAGCGATGCTTAGGGAGTATTAGCACCAGTAGCAGAGTAACATGAGGACCGGTTCCTCTCCCACAGCTTCACACAGCGGGACATCTGACCCTGTGCTGGCCTGAGCAGAAATTCAGCCCAGCCAAACAAACCAGTGTTTATGGGTAATTTAGCCACTTGTACAGAACCCAACTAAGAGCCAAGCTCTTAACTCTTAGCACTATTCACACTTGGTGTACAAAGACAATCTAGCACCAGTAGATGGAAAGGAAATTAAAGAAATATTTTAGCTAAAAACATAATAATAATAATAATAATAATAATAATAATAATAATAATAATAATAATAATAATAACAACCATATTAGCTCATTTTTTACTCTTAGGCAATCTAAAATTTGGGGAACTTTTTCTACAGTAGAAGATTTAGGAAGGTTTTAAGCTAAATGTAATACTTGTCTTTTTTTCAAATGACATGTCTATACTATAGGATATATATTATTATTTTGTTTTTTTAATGTGCCTTTCCAGAGACTATGGCTATTTAGTCACCAATATTAGTACTTATAGATTCGATGTTTCCTTTATTTCCTTACCTCCATCTATCTATTGATTTATTTTCTTATTTTTAAGGATTACTATAATTTCCTTATTACTATTTTGCTTTTAAAAATTCTTGTATTTGTATGATTTGATTTTGTAGTACAGTTGGACTATAACCCATTGCACATTTTTGTAAAACCTCTCATTATATCTCTAAAAGCACATTGTACATTCATTGTGATAACCTTAAACATCTCTCTCTCTCTCTCTCACACACACACACACACTCACACACACACACACAAAGTAATACATTGAGGCCTTATATATATATATATATATATATTATTCACAGCTAAACTGTCTTGAGTGCACTCAGTGTGAGCTTTGGTGGGTTATTTTGGAGCAGTGCATGAATATATACCTATTCTATACATCGTTATAGATTGAACATGAGGAGAAATATAATGAAAGTCTTCTGCTAATGTTCGAAAACATCGGGTCTGGTGGATTTCAGATTTTTTTGCCATTAATTTGTCTTTTTTACACCAATCCTGCATTCATTTAATTAAGAAAACAACCATTATGAAATATTACTAGAATTTTCATCTTCATTGTCACATGATTATTCAGTATTACGTCTTTAAATGTATTTATTTTTTGCTGATGAAACCTTGTCGCAGTTATTATTTCTATTTCCGGGTGTAGATTGGTTTCTGCCACAAGGTTGTCCAGGAGCTCGAAAACTATCGGGTTTCGTCAAGGGCACACCGGTGTCTAATATGGTTATGAATTCACACCAACACTGCTAAACCATGTGTTAAATGTCCACACGAATCAAGTGTCAAAGGCTTTGGAAAGGCATGTTTCTCATTTCAGAGCAGTGTGACCCAGTATCAAGTTTGTGGATTCATGAGGTGTTAGCCGGACCTCACTTGATGACTGACCAGTAATCACAGCACTGCTATTGACATCAGATCAACAATAAAGACTCATTGCAGAATTGTGGGTACATTTCAAGCATTTTGCATTCATTTTCCTTAAAGACACAACAAATCTATAACAATGCATTGTAAATGTAAAATAATGTACAACATGTTTAAATGTGGTGTGGGACGCTTGATTGTGGTACTAGTTCGGTTAGTTTAAACCACTAACAGAGTTGACGTTTTCCACCATTTTGTGCTTTAGCTCAAGATGCTAAGCTTTAAGATACCACATGGCAAACAGGATTTGATGTATTGTTATTATATTATTGTTTTTAAAAATTGAATGAGAAATTCATTGAAACATCAAAATACCGGGTTGACATAATTATTCTAATATTGGTGTATTCTAAACATTAATTAATGAGAGTAGACGAAATGCTTCATTGCCTTTCAGAGTTTCTGGTCAGTGAAGTAAAATCACTTGGAGAAAAATCACATGCTTTTGTTTTTGTTTGTTTTAATCAGTGCTTTACAGATTGTTACGCCTTTTAATAATTAATGTAACATAGCTGACCAGAACGTAGGGACAGACACAAAATGTATTTTGTAAATAAATGTTTTGTGCAAATGTTTAACTTAGTATCATAAACACGAAAAGAAAAGATGAAAATTAGACTTTAAGTTGCATGTATGATTCAGGAGGCGGAGACAGTCAAAATATATATAGGTAAAGTAAGAGGTAATATCCAAATGTCCCTAAATACACATACAAACATGTTTCTTTAGAGATAACTTGATATAGTTTTGTTATTATTTAAAACTGAAGTTTTAGTTTTTGAAATATATTTATTAGTTTGTAATTTTTGCAAACCATCCTAAGGGTAGTAACTAACTATAAATGGAAAACATTTTAAAAGCATTTTGTCCATACATTCACAACACAACACAAAATCATCCTTATGTATAGTGAAGGAAACCACCAGCAGAGGGCGTGTGAGACCTATAATCAGTCTACAGTGACTCTTGTATAAAAGGTAGCTTGATGCTTCATGCTCAAAATGCGCTAAAGAACCAGTTTTTACTTTTAAAAAATTCCAATAATTTTACTTTTATAAAACATTAATTGTTCTAAGAAGTGTTTGATATCCTAGTTAATCTCTGACATTGTCTACTCTTCACTTTCCCCCAACCCTAGCATCTGTGTGTCTCTTACTGTATGTCACCTTGGTAACTCATTGTCAGTCATTCTGCGTCTTCAGGCAAAACAGGGGGGACTGATGCATCCGAGCCCCAGGATCTTGCGGTCCCTTGACGAACTCGCTGCTGTAATTTATGTAGTCTATATTTATATATGGCCTTCTATCTTTTTACTGGAGCGCCAGGAGTGGAACTGGATAAGGTGAATGGTGACTTAAGCCCGCTGGAGGAATGCCTGAACTTTAGAAAGCACCGCTCTAGAGGCTCTGTGATTCCTGTACAATAATGCAATCATTTCTGATGAGTAGACTCAATAATATAAACGAAAAAGTGCATCAAGACTATAGGGCTGAAACAAAAGCGGTACATGGTTTAATATAAGTATATTGTAACACAATATTATACTTATATTAAACTCTTTTCTCTATATTGTGATTTTGTGTGAGGAACAAATAAAAATTGTACGCAAGTCAGAAAGATGCAGCACATTATTTGATTAACTTATCAAAAAAATGTTTATAATCAATTATCAAAAAAAATTATTTATAAATCATTATTTATTTATTGGTGTATAATAGTAGAATAATTATTTGTGATATTTCAATGAGTGCATTATATATTGTAAAACACTGAGGCTGGGGCATGCACGTGTGACATGACACATTAAAACAGACGTCTTTGGCTCTCCTTCACCTCGCAAGCATTTGCGCTATTTTTTTATTGGCAGATGAAGGTGCATTTTCTGTCACCTACTGGACAACACTGACACCTGACATGAAATAAATCCCAGGCTTACAGAGACACAATGCCAATCCAATGCGGAAGTAAGCTATTTTCTGTGATTGTTGAAGGCTTATTGTGGCAATGTCTAGGAATAACAAATGGCAATAAACGGTCAAACTACGTGCTCTAGAAACAACAAGTGTGTTTCATGACAACTAATAAAATAATATATTTTTTAAAAATGCCACTTCGGTCAGCATAAAGAGCTGTTTTTATGGCTAAAATCAATGTAAGTGAATGAGACCGGAAGAGAGAGAAGGTCAGAAAAATGTCTGAACGGCCCTGATAATGATCCTCGAAATTGACTCAGTAGATCACTATTGATAATTCTCTCCACTATGCTGATCTTTAAGTCACTAAGCAGTAGCACTTTCCATGAAAAATAAAAAGACATTTTCTAAACACGTCTAAATTAATCAACGAGTTGCAGTTAAAAGTCTTCATGCAAAACAGGTTAACTCATTTACTCACTAGTGCACTTTAAAGAATTAATTTGTAATTTTTGCAAACTATTCTAAGGTAACTGGCTAAAAATAGACAACATTTTAAATGCATTTTGTCCATTCATTCACAATACAACAGTGTTTTGTGTGTCTTTATGATAATAGTGTACAAAGTGCAAAATCTTTGAAAACAATACTGTAATCATTTCTGTGTGCAGTCTAGGCATGTGTGAGAGTAACCAAAATAACCACCGGACCACAAGGCAATATTTGCACAGATGCAAAGTGTTTCTGCCACCTACTAGCCTGGCATGTATAACACTGCGTTTTTAGTGGCCATTGTTTTAAACTGGGATCACCACACTTACTTTTGGAGAGCTAATGTCCGGTAGACTTTTGTTTTTAACCCTTATAAGATACACACATGAACAATCTAATCAAAGTCTAATCACCGGCAGATCATTCAGGGTTGCCTGGAGAGGAGAGGTATCCAAAGTGCATCAGTTAGTCAAAGGGGTACTTCAGGGTCCTGTTCCTGGCCCTCTTCTGTTTTTGATTTACATCACATCACCCATCATCCAATCACATGGCTTCTCTTATCAATGATTTGCCGATGACACACAGCTCTATCATTCATTCCATCCAGATGACCCAAAGATAGTTGCAAGGATCTTGCACTGCCTGAAGGATATCTCAGCTTAGATGAAAAACTATCACCTACTGCTTAATCTGCCAAAAACAGAACTTGTCCTCTTACCTGCAACTCCACACGTTTAACACAATTTCTCAATCCAACTGGGATTATTACCCAATGTAATTCAGTAAGGAATCTTGGGGTAATCCTGGATGATCAGCTGTCCTTCAAAGAGCACATTGCTTGATCATGCAAGTTTGCACTTTTCAACATAAAAAAACCTGACCCTTCCTAAAAGATCATGCTGCACAACTTTTAGTCTAAGCTCATGGCATTTCAAGGCTAGACTACTTCAGTGCTCTTCTAGTTGGACTCCCATCTTGTACCCTTAAACCTCTACAGTTGATCCAGAACGTTGCAGCTCGTCTGGTCTTTAATGAGCTCAAGAGAACAACACCTCTCTTTATCTCTCTGCATTGGTTACCAGTCAAGGTTTGTATCAAGTTCAAATCATTGATGCTTGATTACAGGACAGCCACTGGCACTGCACCCTCTTACCTCCACCTGCTCCTGAAGGTCTACATCCCCTCCAGGAGCCTCCGGTCAGAGCGCCAGCTAGAAGTCACTTTCCAAAGCCTTTTCATTCAATGTTCCTTGGTGGTGGAATGATCTTCCTATTTTCACACAGACTGCTGATTCACCAGTATCTTTCAAATTATTTTGTTTATTGCCTCTTCTTGAATCGCTGAATGCCTCCTCAGTTGTAAGTTGGACAAAAGCATTGACTAAATGTGAACCACTTTTTGAAACCCCATCTAAAGTCGCATAATCTATTTCTGATAAAAAGAGCATTCATAAAAATGTCAAAAATATGCAACTTCTGTTTATTGTAGAAAATTATAGCTTAAATATCAGGGTTTTGAGAAAGTACTATATTTACATTTATAACATGATAAATACTGAAATTAATGAATTAATTAACAGTAGTCTTATAATTTTGATCCAAAAAAAGTATTTAAAAAATCAGAGGTTGCTACCTAAACACTGATTTAAAACGTCTCTGGGTATGCTTGGGAAAATTGCCCCAAATGGTAACATTACATCCTATAGCGGATTTTTTTTTGGAGGATGAGCAAGTATAAGCCTAGTTCACACTACATGACTTTAAACATCGGCAGATCGCTGTGCCATTCAGACTACATGACTTTATATGATTTTTTTGTCTTTAAATCGCTGTGGTGTTCACACTATGCAACACTACGTTAATGATCCATAAGAGGGGGAAATCACACTCTACATGATCTGACAACTCTGTCACACAACAACTCTATCCAGCCCCCAAACCACAGCTAATTAAATGTTTAGGACACAGCTTGTGTGATGAAATCACTAATAAAATTGTTCAAGGGAGCGTTTGAAAGCATCATCAATCAGCTGATGTGTCAGTGGATCGATCGCTCGTATATCTTTACGGTTCAGCTGATAGATGTGGCTTTAACATGCTTATGCATCTGTGTAAATGCTGGGTGAAGCGAGTGACCACTCTGGCCAATAAGACATTTATGTTGAGCTCCTGAACACAATGGCTATTCAGTTCACGACTTGCTCTCTCATTTGCGGCAGTTTGTCACTACATCTGACCATACGTGGGGTCATATGGTGAGAGTTGGCCAACTGGTCTGTAATATTTAGCATGCTAGGTATTGGATTTTCATCTGTGAGGTATCAGCAAATTGTTTGCGAGCCTCTTTGATGCGTCGGTCAGTAGCACATGCAGATTTTCCCCTGATCACAGCCCGATTTGTCGGCAAGTTGTTATCTTGCAAATCAGGCTTAAGTCTGGCTTAAATTCCTGTAGTGTGAACTATAGGCATTACGAGTTGACACATCCAAATAATAACTTCTGGTGCGTTCAAGTCACATTCGGTGGCACAAGATGGCGCTGTACCTACATTTGTTAAATTACAAGAAAATACAGCAGGGTTTAACACTGCTTACAAAAAATGAAGAACAAAGAATTCACTGACAACCTACAAGAGTTGACTTTGCACCCATCCATTCTGCCCACTGAGATATAAAGACATACATTTTTATTATAGATCAGTGATTCTCCCATTTCTCACTGATGCTTCGCCAAGCTCTAGGCTTAGAGAAGTGTTCAAGTTTCCCACTGTGGTGGCAATCATGTGGCGTTCATGTGCATTCAACTAATAAATACATTTTATCCAAAATGACTTGAAAGCACCATTGCTAGGCATACTTGAACTATCAGGCAAGTGTGTTGGAGCTAAAGTCTACAGGACAACGGTCCTCCAGCACCAAGTTTGGTGACCCTTAGTTTTGTTGTCACTATGCTCAAAAAAAAGTCTAAAATATTTACATTATTGTCATTTACTCCCAAGTCAAACATTGAGGAAAGATCTTGGCTTATTGGTGGTGATGTTGAAGACTTGCATCCATGTTTTTATAGCCAATGCTTGGCTTTTTACTTTTGCAGATAATAGGATTTAAAACCTGTTAAACATGGCTGATGCTAACTTGCAGGTTGCCCTGAAAAGCATGTCGTCTTACCAGCAAAACTTTCTACTGAGAAGAGAGGCCAGTTATTTAGCTTATTTTTGGATGAACGGTCCCTTCAAGAGCAACACATGTCCTCATTAAAAGGCTGAAATAAAACTACAGTGATCAAGTTGGTGGTTTACACTTGATAGCTTGAGCTTGGAGGTACAAGGCAGCTGTCTGGCTTCTGCAAAGCCTTTTGGGACTCATGCTCTCAGTCGATATCCTCTCAAGGTCAAGATCAAGATCCTGCCAAAGTCATGAGACCTTATCTTAGCACATTTGCATATCATTACATAATCAGTGTGCTAAGCTACGGTCCAGTCGAGACAACAAACTGGCTATTCAGGGGAAGATGATATGAATTCAATCTGATTCAAAAGCCAGGCTGCGTTCAAGGCATGCTCTAGTCTGGAGAGCCACAAATTGACATGCAGTACAGTGAGGTACAGATAGGGGAGCTAACGCTGTTCCACAGGTTAACGGCTGGACATAAATCACTTTGATTGAACAACAGGTGCCTGACTCTGAACCCAGCAACCGGCTCCATGTATGTGATATATGGTTTAAAAAACCAGTGTGCGATGTTCCACAGTGCATGTTACGTGAAATGAAGTGGTATGTACACATCCAAAAAAAACTCAAAGCAAGCACATGGCTGAAAATATCTGAGAAGATATGATGACCTAACAAAACCAAAGGGGTTGGAATGTTTAAATATTTTTAAAATTGATTGTTGTCTTTTTCCATATATCATAATGTGTTATAAGGAAGTAGGTAAATAGCATGAGCTTCTGGTGCACCCACCAAGTCTGCATTTGGTTTATCTAAAACAGTGAAAATGTTATATTCATTTTATTTTACAGTTTAAATTAAGATCTTTTTATTTTATAAATTTTTTATTAATGTTGAAAACAGTTGAGCTGCTTTTTCCAAATTAAATAGCTACTGTTTGAAACCAAACTTGGTCCATGGAGGGCCGGTGTCCTACAGAGTTTAGCTCCAACTACAGCCTCAACACACCTGCCTGGAAGATTGAAGTATACCTAGTAAAAGCTATGTTTGATTAGGGTTGGAACTAGACCGCACTTGATTGACAACTTGGTTTAAAGGGATAGTTCACCCAAAAATGAAAGTTCTGTCATCGTTTATATTTACCCTTCACTTGTTCCAAACCCGTTTGAGATTTCTGTTTCTGAACAATTTTTTGAAGAATGTTGCAAACCTGTAACCATTGACATTCATAGGAAAAACAAATACTATGGAAGTCAATGGTTACAGGTTTCCAACATTCTTCAAAATTTAATATGGCACTCTTAAAAAAAACTTGACTGCCTTTCACAAAGGACAAACATGAACCCCACATAGTGCACTTTGGGATAAACTGGAATGCAGATTTCAAGCCAGATCCATTACCAACATCAGCAGTTCACTTCGCTATCTTCTTGAGTCTCAATGCAAGCAAACCCCCAATGCAACGTTCTAACATCTAATGGAGAGTCCTGCCAGAACGGTAGAAGTGCTTAACCTTTAGACCAATCTCTTATTAATATGCTTTTCAATGATATGTTCAACAAGTACACAACTGATGTGGGGTTTTAGATGCATTGCCAATCTTTCAATGGCCTAAAAGAATGTGTAAATTTACACCTTCAAGGTAAAGTAACTGCTCTAAAAATGCTGGGTTATTTTTTTTCTTCTCAACATGCTGGGTTGAGCTAAGTTGGTATATGGACAATCCCAACTGGTGGGTTAAAAGTGTAGTTTAAAAAACTGTAACCCAGTTGGATTTGTTCATATGTGACCCAAAGTTGGCAGTGTAAACATAATTCTTTTTTTAATTTGCAATATTTCTTTTATTTTTTTTTTTTAGCCATTCATTATGGAGTCTCTTGCCAGCCAGCAACCCATTTCAGTTTTGTGGTGTGTATTTTTTTAACATACTGTGCGTATTAAACTAATGGCAAACTGGCCTTGCGTGTTGTACTAATGACTTTGGCAAACTATCGAAACTCCGTTGCAGGCTAAACCACGGTAATGCCGTTTCAGTATTTCCTGTCCTGTTGTTTTTTCTGATATTTTCTTCACATTTAAAACGAGTATTTTCAATCATTTTCTTCTCGTAACACCTGTTCCGATCTGCTCGCTAACTGCGTGTCAGCACAATGTTTTTCTCATGGTCTTGTGACCGCTTCCTCGTCGTCTTTTTCCTATGCCGCCCCTCGTGACAAGTTCAGCTCAACCGATATGCCAACAACTCAGCAGCTGTAAGATAATTAATCTGTAACTGTCCCTCGGCGCTCGTTTACCTTCTCGTCAGCTCCTAAAAGGTTTATTTTAAAAGTTATTAAGCTCGTGATCCGGTTTAAGGCGCGATGTAAATGGACGCGGAAATGGAAACTGTCGCGTCATTCAGCAACAAGCTCTTCTGCTGTATTCGTCTGGGCTTCCCCATATGGCAGCGCGCGCGCGGGAGGGATTCCTGCTACGTCAGATAAAGCGCCTTATGACGCCATTGGCGGAGCTTCCTCTTTTCGGTCTCAGATCAGGCGCATCCTTTATTTTTCTTCTACCGCGCGGGTGAAAGGAAGAGCAAATCTGACACAGCGATCAATCGTGCGGCTCCCGGTGCGGTCCGCGAATCACACGTGGAAGAATGAAGGAGATTCCGCGGCTACCCTCAGAAATAACAGGCTCGTGCACGAGAAAAAAGGCTTTGATCAGGAAAAAGATGCCAGCTTGTGATAAGGGCGGAAAGAAGATGTGAAGCGAGTTCTGAGTAGACAGACGGCGACATGGAAATTGGCAAAAAAAAAAAAAAAAAAAACACCAACGCGGATGTCAGGAATCATCGAAGGGTCTTTTAGGGTAAAATGTGCAAAAACACCTCCAGGACATATTTAATTATATTCAAAGGAGGAAAATAAAAGTTGCTTATTGTTTGTTAAAATAATACGTAATATTATTATTATTATTTAATTTATTCATGCATCATGGCGTGTATTTACTAAAATGTAAATATTTAGGCTATTGATAAGTAATTAATAATATACATACAAAACAAAAATCTCCAGTGGCAGTTAAAGTGCTACTTAATAACTTGGCTCATAATCACATGAGTTATTATTACCAGCCAAAGAACCCCTTTTAGTGCTATTTAGCACAATTTTTATTTGGTGTATATAGTGTCATTTTCTTTATGTATGTTTGGTTAATTTTGTTTTGGGCTGAACTCTGTGTCTTGGAGAATTGATGTATCCTTTAGAAAGAATAAAGACGTCCCTGGAACATCTCCATGCATTTTTTTTCATTGTAGTTATTATTATTATTATTATTATTATTACAAATTTTACTTCAAATAATAATTTTGAAACACCCGAATGAACCATCTGGTGCTGTTTGCACGAATATTAAAATTACTTATTTTTTTCTCCAGTGGTCCTTATAATATATGAAACTAAATAATATACCCAGTAATTATACCACACATATGTACTTTTTAACAAGTTCATTGTTATGAAAACTACAACAATATTATTGTAAATTATTTATGAAAGGTATATTTAAAAAAAAAATACTTTAAAACTAATTCATGATTGTAGTTTGTTTGTTTTTTTGAAAATGAGCTTTCTGTAAGATTGTTTAATTGTATGTTTCCATTGCCAAACTTAGTTAGTTATGAACTAAAAAGTTAAATGAATTTGTTTAATCAGTTTGTATGCATGTGTTCTCACATTTCCAAATGAAAATTTCAATATTGTGCTAAATTTGTCCCACATATTTTCAGCAAAATCTATGATTTATCCACCGAATATGCAAGTCCACTTGCCATCCAGTTCCTGCTGCCATGTTGGCATGATCTGAATTCCTCTGAAGACCTGTTGTGCTTGTTTTTAAATACCAAAGCTACTGTAGATACCATGTCAGCGGCCTGCATTTCATGTTACTTGGCCACCTGCACTATTCTGCAAGTCTAGGTCAATCACTTGAAGTATAACCTTTCAGCAAAACACAGCATGTGGCACAAGAAAAATGGATTATGACACAGAAACTGTCCGTCTGACTGTCTTAGATGTGAAATCACTATGTGAGAAATAACCGATATGGACACTGCTATCATCACCTAGTAGAACCCACTAAGCAAGCACACAGCAAGGCATATCTGGATCAGGACATGCTCTTTAAAATAGCAGCACAAGTGTCTCACCTTCAGAAACTCAAGCTTGAAAGTTGGTTTACTGCGATAGCCAGCAGGAGTATAATTGTTTACACCTACTTCAAGCAGAGGCAGGATGTTTTTACATTTCTGTGGAGTTAGTAATGCTCAAAATGTCAAGGATTTACATCCATATAGCTCTATTCTCACACACGCTACAAAATCATCCAAACCAAATCATTGGCTCAAAATTGTAACAAAAAATCCTTAGGTTTGATCTTATTTTAGCTTTGAAACAAATCCAGCATTTTATTTTACTGTGAGATATGTATTTTATCAGTGGGTAGCACAATCGCTTCACAGCAAGAAGGTCGCTGGTTCAAGCCTCGGCTGGGTCAGTTGGCATTTCTGTGTGGAGTTTGCATGTTCTCCCCGTGTTTGCGTGGGTTTCCTCCGGGTGCTCCGGTTTCCCCCACAAGTCCAAAGACATGCGGTATAGGTGAATTGGGTAAGCTAAAATTGTCCGTAGTGTATGTGTGTGAATGGGTGTGTGTGGATGTTTCCCAGTGATGGGTTGCAGCTGGAAGGGCATCCGCTGCGTAAAACATATGCTGGATAAGTTGGCGGTTCATTCTGCTGTGGCGATTAATAAAGATTAATAAAGGGACTAAGCCGAAATGAAAATGAATGAATGAATGAATGAATATGTATTTTCTAATGAATTATTTCTGCAAGTTAAAGTGCAGTGAAGATCTAATTGTTTACATCATGGATGAGCATCGTGTTTGCATGCTGGGCTGTTTTCAATCAAACACTTGGTAAAACATGGACAAACCAACCACTGGGTTCATTTAAAAAATAAATAAAAATGTTACCCACCTTTTACACACTGTAAAAACGCTGTGTTCAAAAATCAAAATTGATTTGTGGGGAATTAGGTTAACTTACTAATATTTACAAATGTACATGAATTGAACATAAAACAATTAAGTTGACCCCAAAAAACCTTAAGAACTGTCTTGAGCTCATTTTAAATAAGTAGTTTGAACAAACATCAAACATCATTTTTTGAGTGCAGATGTGAAATCAGAAATTTGGGGAAAGTGTCTTGTCGTCGCAGGGGACGCTATACATGGTTATCCATACATTATGTTTCTCAGGTAAGTTGCTTTTAAAATTCGCTAGACAGTTAATAAGCTAATACTGTTCTCTTTATGTTTGGTTGTGCTTGTTTTTAAC
>CAIGQW010000298.1:2967561-2983620 GCA_903798125.1 Danio choprae | reverse complement strand
TTTTTAACACTGTACGAAGAGCAAATGGAGTTTGTAGTAATCCAAAGTAGGTGGAGGTGTTTAGGAATCAACGTGTTTATGCTGCCGAGCTGTAATCTTTACTCTCTTATGCAGATCGCGAGTTATCCGGAGAATAGCGTTTTGTGCGTGATATTCAAGACAAGTAAATGCGTAAAAACGAGTTTACTATTTATGTAAATTAGTCTGAAAATGTGTGGGTATAAGCAGTGTTAAACAGTATGAAATGACAGAGAGGGGGTGTGTGTTACACGCGCTGAGTCTCGCTGCAACAGGTGCTCGAGCAACACCGGACAACCTATCTGCATACATACTGCTTTTAAACCTGACTGTACCCAGGATATTTAAACAATCTTTTTTATCATTCGATAATAAGAAAGAGAATACAAATTTAAACCATGTTAAGTTTTTTTTAAGAAATGTAATAATTGTACTGACTAGAAAACTTGGTACTTCGTTGTGTGAATTTATAGAAATAGTTAAATAATTATGAGGTTAACTGATTTTGCAGACAGTATTTTCATTATATTTATAATAATAATGTAAACAGAACTTCTTTACTGCTTATTTTATTTATTTTGTAATAACAATATACTAAACTAAAATGTGTCTAATGATTTCATATATATATACAATTGTGCAAATCTGGAAACTGAACTATATATTACACCACTTAAACACTTACACCACAATATAATTTATATTGCGAATACATTTGCTGTCAAAATATTTGTCAACATATGTAGGCAATGAAATGTTCAGGGGTCAAATGGTCATCAAGTGTCATGTTCTCACCTTGCTCTGGGTACAAGGTTATGAATGTCTGTCAGGCTGCTGAGCCATAGTTGTCTTTCACATTGAGTTGTGTTTAAGAACTTTCTGTGGAGTGATGAGTTTAAATCTGATATACATTTTTCTAATTATTTTCATTGCCAGTGCAGTTTCTCATTGTAATAGTTTACGGATTTAGAGGGGTAATAATAGAAATGGAGAACATTACTGATTATTTTTACTATCACTTACCTTACGGAACACCTGGTTTTATAGTTTGCTGGGGAAATTTGTGTCTATCTTAAAAAGTTCCATATATACATAAACCGCCCACTCCCACGTCCCCTTACAAACATAACACGCCCTCTCGGTGAGGCAACATGTGTTGTGTTTGTCTGATGTTCTTAATGTGGTAACACAATAAGCATGGCTGCCCTTTCCAGCCAGACGCCCCTCCAAGTTTTCTCAGGAATCTTAAAGCACTTCAGAGAACTGTGTGTATACAGACTTTATGGCCATCGAGTAATATAGTTTAGGAAGCACTCTTATGCCCTTGAGGCATTTGATGTTTCTACGGTATTGAAAAGTAGATATGTTGTGGTTCTGTTCTACAGAAATGACCTGTGTTCAAAGTCAACATGGAGTCCAGTCCTTTGAGAGCTCCCTCTTCAGCTCAGAGTTTTTGAATCCTGACTTCACCTCAAGGTTGGCTATGGATGTGACCGACCAGCGGGAACAACTCTCTGCACCCTCCCTACCCAGCATCACCTCTCTGGTCGGAGGATACGTTGGCGAGTTTGACACCTACTCATGCCAGATCGCCACAGGAGCTGCTTCTACCTGTGTGGGCAGCACCTCCGGGCAGCTGGACTCCTTCAAGCTGGATGACCTCCAGGTGTATGGCTGTTACCCGGGCACATTTGCTTTGAGCTACCTGGACGAGACTATGTCCTCTTCGGGTGGGTCAAACTGCTTTGGAAGTCCGGCATCGGCACCGTCTCCCTCCACCCCGGGCTTCCAGCACATGTCTGCATGGGACAGCACCTTTTGTCCCTGCTCCCCTGATGAGGGCTGCTGGGGTTCGGAGAAGCCTTTGAACCAGGCCGCATCTTTCTTCACATTTGGGCACGTCACAGCTGATGAGCTTTCCCCACTGGGACAGTTGCAACCCCAGATCCCAGATCAGGATCCCTTTTCTCATACTCCGCAACACGGTTCTCCACTTCCCTTCAGTCCACTCAGCCTGGAGCAGGGCAGCCGGGATGGATCAGGTCTGATGGACGGACACCTGTCTCCTAAAGTGAGGAGCCCCACAGGAAACGAGGGACGCTGCGCAGTGTGCGGAGACAATGCTTCTTGTCAGCATTACGGGGTGCGCACTTGTGAAGGATGCAAAGGCTTTTTCAAGGTAAGAAGTGAAATACTGTCATAATTCTGGTAATTGATGGTTTTGGCCTTTAGGCTTGATTTATAACGTTTAATGTATCCTCAATTCTGTAGCGCACAGTGCAGAAGAACGCCAAATATGTTTGCCTCGCCAACAAAGACTGTCCAGTGGATAAAAGGCGGAGAAACAGATGCCAGTTCTGCCGCTTCCAAAAGTGCCTAGCTGTGGGGATGGTGAAGGAAGGTGAGGACAAACCTGTTTAATTCAACAACTGGGAATACATGTATGTTTTATTAAAATAACCCACCTCAAACATTTTTAATAATTGTGCATATTGTCCCTCTGTGTAGTTGTGAGAACAGACAGCCTGAAAGGTAGAAGGGGGCGTCTGCCATCCAAACCCAAAGCTGTTCAGGACTCTCTGTCTGTCTCTTCACCTGTGAACATCATCGCCTCTCTCGTCACTGCCCATATCGACTCAAACCCTGCTAGTGCAAATCTGGACTATTCAAAGGTGAGGAAAAAACACGCTTCACTACAACATAACAGCAAAAATTAAGTTTGATTAGTCTTTTTACTTTAATAAATATATATATATAGATTTCATTTTAATGACTCTAAATCACGGGTGTCCAGTACTGCTCCTGAAAGGCCATGTCCCTGCAGATTTGATCAACTAAACATATAGTTCATACGGGCCCAATCCCTCTTTTTCTGAGGTAACTTCTGCAGAACAGTGGCCTTCCAAGAACCGGTTTTGGACACGCCTGCCCTAAATATCAACAATGCTAATCAATATACTGTATTTTTGGTAATTGTTTAGTATCAGGAATCAGCATCTGGATTGCCTGAGAAGGAAGATGCCAACGACATACAGCAGTTTTATGACCTGCTAACAGGGTCAATGGACGTGATCAGGAAGTGGGCTGGAAGCATCCCTGGATTCAGTGCCTTTTGTAAGGAGGACCAAGAGCTTCTTCTGGAGTCAGCTTTTGTTGAGCTCTTCATACTTCGTCTAGCTTACAGGTGCGTCAGTTCAGATGATGTTTAGTTAACCCTTATAATGGTATTTTATGAGATGACTAAAGATTTATTTATGCATTTAGGTCAAACCCTGAGACAGACAAACTTATTTTTTGCAATGGTGTGGTTATGCACCGGACACAGTGCGTACGAAGCTTTGGTGATTGGATTGACTCAATTATGGAGTTCTCTCGGAGTTTACATCGCTTGAACTTGGACATATCTGCTTTTTCCTGTCTCGCCACACTGGTCATAATCACAGGTAAATTACTGTAATAACTGCTTCTACAGAGAATGTAAGCAATATGTGACCCTGGACCACAAACTCAGTCTTATGGTGCACAGGTATATGTTTGGCTATAGCAAGATGCATTGTAAGAACAATGTTCCATAAAGATATTTTGTCATTTGTTTACCATAAATATATAAAAACCTCGTCGGCGCAATAGCCTAGTGGTTAGCGCGCTGACATATGGTGCAGTAGCACTTCAGGGCATCCCGAGTTCAAATCCCGAGTTTCCCATCCCTACCCTCTCTCTCTCTCCAACTTCGCTTCCTGTCTATAATACTGTCCTATCTACATAATAAAGGCAAAAAGGCCAAAAATAAATCTTAAAAAAAAAAATATATATATATAAAAACCTCAATGTTTGCTTAGTAATATGCATTGCAAAGAACTTAATTTAGACAACTTTATTTAGATTATTGTTTTTAAACTGCAGATTATTCAGACATTAAACAGTTCTAACAAAACCAAATATTGTCCTATCTTAATTAAAAAAAAAAAAAAAAGTATCAATGGAAATCTCAATTTGTTTTCTGAAAATGTACATGGTTTTGTGGTCCAGGGTCACATGATGTTTCATCCCAAACAAATATCATTCTTAATTTTAACTGTGATCAACAGATCGACATGGCCTGAAAGAGTCCAAACAGATCGAAGACCTCCAAAACCGTTTGATCACATGTCTCAGAGACCACGTCTCCACAAGTGCCCTTGAGGCCGCCCGGCCCAACTATCTGTCCCGACTGCTGAGCAAGCTCCCGGAGCTGAGAACACTGTGCACCCAAGGTCTCCAGCGAATCTTCTATCTCAAACTGGAAGACTTGGTCCCACCTCCACCCATTGTGGATAAAATCTTCATGGACACGTTGCCATTCTGAATGTGACTTTATAAATGGACAACCAGGGTGATGAACTGAGGATATGGGATGTTTGGGGAGCTCTTAAGGGTTTGACTAGTCAAAGGACTTTATCGCTTACTGTTTCTCTGCTTTCTTGGAATGGAGTCAGAGAAGGATGACATTCTACTTAACGCCTGTGTACGGAGACCTTCATTGCATCGTCTTCAAGACTGAACTCACTAAGTGACGCATACTGTATGCATTCATTGGACATGTTATTATCAGACGTGGAGTTTGAAATCTTAGTGTGTTTTAAGCTGAAATGGTGGCTTTAGTCTGTAACATTTCAGGTCAATGGTGCAAATCAAATGCTCTACATGTGTGATTTCTGAATGAAAGAAATGATATTCCCATCAGTATTACACCATGTTCAGAGAGCATATTCCAGATGGACAGCATCCAAAGATCCATCTTCAAGAAAGAAAGGCCATGGACCAAACAAGGAGTAGAAACAGCATGTATTTGGATGCTTAAATGATCAGACAAAGCCTTAAATACGTTCACGTGCCGAAGCATTATCTATTCTAAAGGGGCTATATGGAGAATTCAGAATCCAAGACAACTGGCTTTTAAATGAACCAGATCGTCATCTTATTCATGTTTGCACACACAACGTACAAGAAACTTAATCTGATTCGCATATAAATCAGTGTACCATAGACAACCTAAGTCTCATTTGAAAGTTTTATTACAAGATTAATACATCCAGTCCCTTTAAACGCGCTCAAAAATGTGCTCAAACAGAAAAACACTGAAACACTTGAGAACAGGATTGATGTGAATGCATTCGGGGTTGACTTTGCTAATGTTTCTAGAAACAGAAGCATATATTGTAACAGTCAGTAGTTAATATAAAAGGTGGTGTGAGATCCAGTGCAGCTACTGTACATGTACAGCCTCTTACACATGCAAATACTTGGAGTATTACAGATGCCTGGCTTAGTGTGCCGTACTAGTCAGACTTTAGAGAAATCATATTTGTATGTATGTGTTTTGAGGATGTATATGTTTGTTTAGAGCTTCTGCAGACTATTTTTTTTTCTCATATTGAAAATCAAGATCGGGCATTCTCAGTTTTTTATATACATAAAATGAGAGGTATTGCTTATCTTTCATTCATTTTGTGCAGCTCTATATGAAATAAATTTGAAACAAATCATCTTGTTTGCATCTTAAAAATTTCCTTCACATTAGTATTTTGGGGGGTGGGGATCTGGAAAAAATGTTTATAAAGCATATTGAAACCATATGAGTCCATATATAAGACGTGTTATAATATCCAATCAGTGAGTCTGATTTGTGAACAATTCATTCATTCAGACTTGCTTTGTGAATTGGAGCCAGTGAAAATGAAAGATCAACTGAACTCTAGGGCAAGAAACAGTACAAATTAATAAGCATTGTTAAAAAAAATTAGAAACTGCTATCCAGTGAAAGCTTTTGTACCATTTTTGGGACACTGTACACTCTCAGAAATAAAGGTACAAAATCTGTCTCTGGGGCGGTACCTTTTTGGTCCTCAAAGGTACATATTAATACCTAAAAAAGTACAAATATGTACCTCATAGGTACAAAAGTGCACCTTAAAGGTAGTACTGTGCAGCTGTAAAGTATAAAAGTGTACCGCCCCAGTGACAGCTTTTGTACATGTATTTCTGAGAGTGTAAAACAATCACATAAATGACTTTGATGGTGATTGTGCAGCTTGGTGTGTCTAGTCTTTATGCACTGCATGATAACGAAAAAAACTAACTTTATTTGTACCACAGAAGTAAAATATGCAAGTGTGGATTGGAGCAAGATGAGAGAGAGTAAATACATGTTTGGGTAATTTTGGTTATACCATTTCTTTGTAGTCAAATTTCAGATTCTCCCAATGTCAATCAATTTAAAAAATATATAGCAATAGGAAAATAAAAAGCAAAAATCACAAAACTTGTATAAACTAAAAACAATGGTCTTTTCTGGTGTGTATAAGGGTTTGCTGTCGCTTTCATACCAGCTGTAACTTGAGCAATCATGATGTCATTGATTATTTCACTGCGATGAGTTTTCAGCTTTCCACTTCCAAGAGGAAGTTGTGGTTTTGAACACTCTTCATATGGACAGGCGGTCGTCTGTCATGTCAATGATTCAGACCTGCAGATCTGAGATCACATCAGTTTGACGTGCTTCTCAAACTATATTTAGAGCTGGTTTTCATTTTTACTATCAGGCAGTTCTCAATCAGATCATCACATACGTCATTATATTGCTTTATGAGACTAAAAATAAAAGGGAAATTATTATTGCTTGTATTTAGAGTAAAGGATTGTAATATACCGCTGACCCTGACGCAGGATAAACTAATAATAATAAAATGTAATTTTAACTAATTATTTTAACACAATTAATTTTGTTTAACTTAAAAAAAAACTATATTTAGTGAAATAACCCTAATTTACAATTTAACTGAAATATTCTGAATAATTTATTTTTAATTACATTTTTTAAACGCACAAAATGATTATTTTTATTTTAGGTCAAGTGCAATTAAAATGTTTTTTAGCTGTTAGTATCAGTATGTTAGTCTTCAAGGATATCTATAATCTAGTGTGGTACAAAACAGTGACAAAATTTGCATTTAACAAATTTTAGAAAACCGGTATAAATGTAAAGCTTGCAGTTTGTCACTTCCACCTAAATGGATCAATGCTTTTTTCAGGTCACCTCATACTTCAGTTTCTCATCAAATCTTGACCAATCAAATACTCTCAATCAAATACTATCTGACATGCCCCGCCCCCTTAAAGATGCTTCTCATTTGTTGCGCTTGAGCTCAAACAGTCTCACTGGCAGAGCTCACACAAAACACTGCTCTTTTTATTTGTTTTTAAAGGGGAGGAGCTACTCTGTCCCGCCCGCTCTTCATTTTTCAGTAGAGATTGTCAAACATCAAATAAAAATAAATGCACATTTCAAAGCTCTTCACGAGGCCTTTCAAATTTGGAGATGTTATTTTAAATAAACCTATAATGAATTTTAAATTGGCTTAAATATTTTGATAAACAATGTAATAATATTTGCCATTGAAAGTTAAAGAAATAACAGATTTAAAAAGTTAATTATTAATCATTTGCATACTTGTGCTTTGGTTAAATACTGCTTTGTAAAGTACATAAAATATATCAAAATGCAGACAGCCGTGGAATAAGCAATTTTCAGTAACTTGAATATAAACTGCATGAGAATGAAACAAACTGGATTTAACCATTAAAAACATTCAATGTATTACATTGGAAAAAAATGATACTTAATTTCTTTAACAAAACTAAGTTGTTACAAACAACTTATATGGGCTGAATTTAAACAAACAAACTAGTAATGCAGTAATGGTCAACTTAATTTGTTTAAATTCAGCCCATATGAATAGTTTGCAACCACTTACCTTTAATAAAATGTAGCAAATCCAATGAATCATTTTTTTCTGTGTATTACTATTACCGAAATCCTGCCTTTTAGGTCTTTACTGCCGTCTCTTTACATAGTGGGATTTTTCAACTCAAATTTTGGACAAACCCAACCATTGGGTTAAAAATGTCATTTAAAATCATTAGTGTTTTATATCACATCTAATTTTGATCATGTTTATTGCATTAATTTTACGTGTGTTACCATGATGGAGTTTGGTAATTGTGTGAATGACCTGAAGGCCTGTCACCATATCTGTTTCTTTGTTGTACGATATATTGCGATAAACGATATTATTATCATTTTAAGACTATTTTATGCCACTCGTTATAAAGCCAGAATGACAATATAATAGCATCATAATGCAAGTACACTCTTACAAAGAACACATAATATTTTACTCTTATAAATATTTAATTATAGTCATTTTAACAATTTAATAATAAGGCATTAAAATCAGAATGTGACAACTCATATCCTAAATAAATAAATAATAATAAATGTTATTAAATGGTAAAAAGTAACAGAGGCTGCGATATCTGCTACCACGTCTATTTTCACTCGTCAGGCACCCACATGAAAATATGCTATAGTAATTTCTAGTAAATAGTATAGTGTTTTTTTTTTAACCACACTGAGACCTCCAATAGAGATCAGCTAAAATGTTGCTAGAATTTGTTTTTATGTATGGGCGATATATTGCATCACCAAAAATGATTCATGAGGTCATGTCCATGTTGTGAGAGAAGTCGATATATTGATTATTGTGACAGGCCTATGAATGACACTGAACACAATCTATATATTAGTCTCTGCTTGTGGGAAATATTGTTTGTGATGAGAATTGATTCATCATTTGACTCATCCACGCATGCTTTTGGTCAAACAAAAGTTGACAAAAAAAATATACACCGTGTAGATGTTAGTACTTCAAAACAGTAATGTATAACACAGAATTAGTTTACCATACAATTATGAAATCACTTATGGTTTCTACTCTATCGTACATTTTATTTTATTTTTTTCAGCGTGAACGACTATGAATATAGCGATTATTGCTGCATTTAGATTTTCAGTCTATTACTGCTGATCCTGCACTTCTAAGTCACTGATGATGACAACTATTAAGCCAGTCTGCAGTTTCTCCATCCCTCTACACATGACCTGAATTGGAGGATGTGGAATGAGTGTCGTCAGATTTAAATTCAGCTAATTTCATCACAACATTGTAAGTCTGTCTTCGCGGTACAGAAGCTACATCAACGGACCACCTCCCATACTAACATTGAGGGATTTATGGGTCACAGGTGCCCGTGCGGACCCATCCTGCTACTATCATGATATATCACGCCAGACTGCGCTGGAACACTGGGAACTGTTTTGTCCCGGAAAAAAATGTGTGCGGTAGCTTCAAAACCCTGAGCCTCGTCTGATGGCTGACTGTCACGCCTCACACCACAAGGCCTGCAGGGTGTCACATATCCCCTCCTCCCCCGCAGAGACCACCAGATTCTATGGCCTAATTTTGGGCCACTGTAATTTGCTCTGACACATTCTGTGCCTGCGAAGGTATGTGTCCGATGGTACCACCAAGGAAAGTACAAGTGAGCAGACGGAGCGTGTGCCAGAGACCTTGTCCTCCAGACCAACAGATGCATTTTGTGGCTAAAATTGAGAAGGATCCTCAATATTAGTGGCCCGGGGCAGAAATGTTATGTAATATCCCAGGCCATTCTAAATTTAACATTATAGCAAATAATACCTGGGCGGTGGCAATGAAACTGGCCCACGGTACAGTGAGTCATTACAGAAAAGGGATATCCCAATAAACAAAGAGTTTTCTGAGAGCTGCGGAGCAATGCAACACTTTATGTTGTAGAATTATTTGCATGGTTTGTGTAATTAATTGCAGTAAATCTGTCTACAGTGAACTATATGACTACATAAGCAGCTCTTGTGATGTGCTGAGAGTAAGAGAAAACAGTGTGGTAAATACATTTAGCGCATCATTGTGCTTTGTAACTCAATCGGCCCCATTGTCAATCTGACAATGACGAATGAGGGGGGAAAGCCACATTTTGCTAGTTTATGTAGAATTATAAAATTAGTTAATTTAAACTGAAGACCTATAGATAGACAAACAAACAGAGGGGTGTTGTGAATGGAGGGGGCGAAGGGTGACAGTGCATAAGGTCCTAGCATGTGGCTGGCTGGCTTCAAATATGCTGAAATATTTTTGTTGTGATATTGAGAGTATAAGCAGCTTGGAGAATCGACACAATTTAAATTTTTTAAATTCTAATACTCTCAGTGAGGCGAAGACTTTTGGAAGATGGCCTGGTGTCAAGAAGGGCAGCAAAGAAGCCACTTCTCTCCAAAAAAACATCAGGGACAGATTGATCTTCTGCAAAAAGTATGGTGAATGGACTGCTGAGGACTGGGGCAAAGTCATATTCTCCGATGAAGCCTCTTTCCAATTGTTTGGGGCATCTGGAAAAAGGCTTGTCCAGAGAAGAAAAGGTGAGCGCTACCATCAGTCCTGTGTCATGCCAACAGTAAAGCATCCTGAGATCATTCATGTGTGGGGTTGCTTCTCATCCAAGGGAGTGGGCTCACTCACAATTTTGCCCAAAAACACAGCCATGAATAAAGAATGGTACCAAAACACCCTCCAACAGCAACTTCCTCCAACAATAGTTTGGTGAAGAACAATGCATTTTCCAGCACAATGGAGCACCGTGCCATAAGGCAAAAGTGATATCTAAGTGGCTCGGGGACCAAAACATTGAAATTTTGGGTCCATGGCCTGGAAACTCCCCAGAACTTAATCCCATTGAGAACTTGTGGTCAATCCTCAAGAGGCGGGTGGACAAACAAAAACCCACTAATTCTGACAAACTCCAAGAAGTGATTATGAAAGAATGGGTTGCTCTCAGTCAGGATTTGGTCAGGAGTTGATTGAGAGCATGCCCAGTCGAATTGCAGAGGTCCTGAAAAAGAAGGGCCAACACTGCAAATACTGACTCTGCATAAATGTCATGTAATTGTTGATAAAAGCCTTTGAAACGTATGAAGTGCTTGTAATTATATTTCAGTACATCACAGAAACAACTGAAACAAAGATCTAAAAGCAGTTTAGCAGCAAACTTTGTGAAAACTAATATTTGTGTCATTCTCAAAACTTTTGGCCACAACTGTACACCTTCTCATAGGCACAGCATGCATGCAAATTTTGATGACTGCATTGGTTATTTAGGAACAATGCTAAATGCTGTGAGGGCCACAGCCCTGCACAGTTTAGCTTTAAACATAATTAAACACCTCTGATCAAACTAATTGAGTGCTTCAGGTTTGTTTGACACCTACAGGTAAGTGTGTTGAAGCCAGGATGGAATTAAACTCTGCAGGGCTGCGACACCCCTGAGCTAGAGAGTCAACTGTTGAGACGGACGCGTCCGAAAAAATAAATGTCCAAACAAAAATTGGGTTGCCAAAAAAGAAAAGAGTTTAGGGTTCTTTATTCCCTGCAGTTTTTGTTTTTCAAATTTGTAACTGAACTCATAAAAACCATACCCCATGACTTACTCATTATTTTTCAGCTTAGTCTCCGATTCATCAGGGGTCACCCATACACTCTCTTATTCATTCACTACGGCCAATTTAGTTGACCCAATTCATCTACACTGCATGTCTTTGGACCGCATAACCTGGAGGAAACCCACTGGAACACGGGGAAAACATGCAAACTCAGCCAGGACTCAAACCAGTGAACTTCTTGCAGTGAGGCAACGAGAGTGTTAACCAATGAGCCACAATGCTGTCCTCTTTTTAATACAGTACGGTCTATATTTCTTCCTATACTTTTCTTAAAACAAATGGAAAAGATATACTGTGACTTCAAACTCATTAGTGTATTTCAGATGCTGTGATATCTTATATCCTCTGCAGAGAGAAAATACAATTTAACTAAAATACACTCATGGTGATAGAAATAAAGGCATCAAAGAGGATTGTGAAAATTTGCTCTTCATTGCATGCATTTGCTGTTTCTGTTTTACTTTTTGCAGTTTTTCCATGTCTAGTGTCAATTGTTCTTGACATGTTTAGCTAAAAAACTACAAGTTGTTTAGCTAAACATTTTACTACAAGTTTACATAAAAACTGATACATGCGATGGTACACCTAACTGGTACATGCAATGTATCAATAATTTACAAAAAAACAACAAAAAAAACATTTTTATCTTTAACAAAACTTGCGAAATGTAAGACCAGGCTAATACTAATACTACTACTGCTAAATATAATAATAATAATATTATAAATGATTAAATATATAAAATAATACATATCTTAAGGTATTGTATGTTACTTTCAAAGCATGGTTCTTCATGGAACCTCATCCTGCCATTGTTAACGAGGATCCTAATTTGGTATTATTTCGAACCATTTCTCTGAAGAGTGTATAACAGACAGATAGATAGATAAGTGTTCTTGATCATTGCTAGGGCGTTGCTAGGCTGTATTTGCAGTTACAGACCGGGTTATTTAGGGTTAAGAAATTGTCTGGCAACCAAATAGGAACATCTGAAGGACATGGCAGCACTCTAATAAAAAATACCAGCGCTCATCCACGAGAAGTAATTGGATAAAGTCACTATCACTCCGATTACAGCAGTTATGTGGGCAAGGCCAGGGACAACCTACAAAAATATCCACAGTTTCCATGTTCAGTTTTCTCTGTTCAAGACGAAGGCTTGTTGATGCACCATCAAAACAAATTATGGGAAAGCACACAATTAAACAAGAGGGAGTCTTCTCCAAAAGTTATTATATAAATGTCCACCGGTTTCCTGTACTGGTCACTGACAGCCTTGAGAACATGAGAATGCTGGGATATAAAACAAGACCGACACTAGGGGCTCAAGTTTCGATGCAGAGCTCGATTTGGAAAAGAGCCCAAAGGTTGTTCAGAGTTGTTCCACAGCGCAAGAACAAGGAGGCACTGAATGAACACATGCAGGACCCTAATGACCACATAACAGGTGTGTTATACTGTATATAAGTGCACTTATAAGTAGAGCCAGACAGACTCTGCAGACATTTTTTGCTATTTCTGTACAGAATTTTGTAAAAAATAAAATAAAATCTGCAGATTTATGCAGAATGACTTTGGGAGTATCATAATTAAAAACGTAATATATGAAATAAAAAAAATAGCTTTTTAACTTTTAATATTTATAATGCAAATCCAAATAGATAAAGCAAGTCTCTTATATACTACTAAAAGACAGAAAATATTACTTTACAAACAGTATTGTAAATAAATCATATGAGCATTTTCATATTTGTCAATAATATCACTGAAATTCATTTAAAAACTGAATATAAATTTACACAAGTAAATAAATAGACTCCATGGGCTAAAAATCTGCAGATTTCTGCGCGTGCAGATTCAATGTGGGCCTACTTGTATTTGCACACTTTGGTGCAAATACAAACCTGATTAAAAAAAAAAAAACAGCATTTTCAGGTGCAAATCCCTGTCCTGGATTTAGCCTAAAACATGCATCAGCATCTATTGTTTGAAACAGAATTAATTCTCAATTCTGCCTGCAGCCTTTCTCACTCGGGGGACACACAGCGAGGCTATTTTTATACACTGAACTCTTTCAGTCAATCTACATGGGCTCACAAAGTGTTGTTGACGAGTTGTCAGGCACTAAACAGGTGCAGTGGGCATATGATCGATAGTGAGGGGAGCATAAATCGGAGGGAACATTTACTGTACACACTGAACTCATGACGGAGTCTGAACATGCTAAACCAATCCAGATCGGGCATCATGCGGTATATCATGCAGTGTGAAAATGTGTCATGTTTCATCTGTGATAATATGGCCTTGTAGTTGTAAATCAGGGGTGTTGAGAAGGCGAAAGAGAGAGAGAGATAGAATATAAACACTGGGTAATAGATAAAAGATAGATGAATGTTGTATGACTCAAGTGCTCAAAAATGAAAAAGTCTGGTTATTTCCGTCCAGCGCTTGTTTCAATGCAACACTCAATCGTTCCATTTGAATGAATGCCTGGACAGATGATAAAGGGAATTACTGAAGAGCTCCCGGACATGAGATTTCCCATTTAACAGAGAAAGCCTTATCCTCGTGAATAATCTCAAGAATACTTGATTTCGATCACAACAATTCAGCTCTATTACAAGTCTCAGTTCGTTGTGCTGCCTTATATAGGAGACAAATCTAAAGAAATATCACAAAATATTACTGCAAAATACTGATCTCAAAGGGAACCTAAATGTTTTTGTTTAATGATCTCTTTTTTAATATAATTCATATTATTATCATCACTATTATTGTTATAATTATTACAATTATATAAGAAACAAAATACCCGCCAAAGAACCGCCAACTTATCCAGCATATGTTTTACACAGCGGATGCCCTTGTAGCTGCAATCCAGTACTGGGAAGCATGCATACACACTCATTCACACACATACACTATGGCCAATTAAATTTTTTCAATTCACCTTCGCACATGACTGTGGGGGAAACCGGAGCTAACAAAATCTACTAAAAACACTTGACCTAGATCTAACTAGATCTACTAAAAACACTTGAAATCAACACTTGACACTTTAACTCTAGCACTTTCAATTCTCTTTCTACTTCTCCTATTTATCTATATATATATATACACACACACATATATACACACATATATATATATATATACACACACACACATATATACACACACACATATACATATATATACATACATATACATATATATATATATATTCTTACACTTTCTAGGCAATTGAGGATAGCTCATTTTCAGTCTATTATGCCTCAGTCTATAATTTGTATAAAAGGTGCCATAGAATGGAAATCTGGATATGCATAGCTGAATAATATGAGATCAGTATGTGGAAAAGGTATACATGAGCCTCAAACACTGTCGTAACCTCATTCCCAAGTAAATGCTGTTTGTGTAAAATCCCAGTGAAAAACAGACTGTGATGATTCAATTTATTCGGCACCAACCTGAAAAGGCATAAGGTCTGTTTAAATGTACCTTTTGTTAGTTTAATGTGTATATTGTGAAATTTACCTTATACTGTATGTTTGTAATGAGGCAACAGATATATGTATGCAATGAGACAGCAAACACATGTAAACTGCTGAATAAAAGTGTTTAATACACACTTATGCAGTGTCAGTGTGTCATATCACTCAGCTCATTAATATTCATGGCCCTTCCAAATATGGTCAAACCAACTATATCATATTAGGGGCCACTCCTAGGGTTGGAAATTGACCTGTAACACCATTTCTGGAGAATGTTTGCACAAGCCACATACCTTCTATTTAGATATCAGAGACATTTTACATGAACATTGTATCAATGCACTCTATGACAGGTTCAAAAATTGTGTGCCTTTAAAGCTTGAAATAAACCGGAATAAATGATGTTCAGCGAGTCATGTACGGGACCCCCTCTTTAGTATGTATGAGCCGCATTGAATGCTACAATATAAGCAGCGAGGCCTGTATGTCCAGCAACTGCATTGTTAAAACAGCTGTCAGAAAAGCAGCTTCACCATGTGAGAGAGAGAGAGTGAGAACTGACAGTCTTGCACATTTCAAGCGAAATACAGTCAAATATCTTTGTTTGTATAAACATGGCATTCACACAATACACATGTTTTGTCAACCACAATAGACAGGATCTTGTGTAAGAAAACTGGCTGAGCAGGTTTATTCTCTTACAACATGCAAATGAATCAGTAAAACATCTACGCCAACTGTTCTGACGCAAGATAGCGCTAGACCTGAACTGCAGCGGTTACACTTTCTAAAATTAGAAATGATAATTATCATAGAAAATAAAGTTTTTCTTCATTCCATTACAACATGCAAATGAATGAGTAAAACCTCTACGTCAACTGCTTTGTCATAAAGTAGACCAAGATAAAAATAATGATCATAATAATAATACTAATAATAATAATAATGATCATAAGAAGAACTTTTCCTTTAATCTTTTTCATTTCATTTACAACAGTAAAACATCTATGCTAACTGCTCTGTCTTAAGACAGTATATTAGACATAACCTGCAGTGGTTACACTTTTTAAAATTAGAGATAATAATAATAATAATAATAATAATAATAATAATAATAATAATAATAATAATAAT